>CM040985.1:22766283-22806633 GCA_022985145.1 Pangasius djambal | reverse complement strand
GAAGAATGGTCAAAAATTCCTATAAACACACTCCTCAACCTTGTGGACAGCCTTCCCAGAAGAGTTGAAGCTGTAATAGCTGCAAAAGGTGGACCGACATCATATTGAACCCTATGGGTTAGGAATGGGATGGCACTTAAGTTCATATGTGAGTCAAGGCAGGTGACCGAATACTTTTGGTAATATAGTGTATGTTGCTTGTCTCTATTTCTTTAGTGTACATTTTTAAATTGGTGATTATTTCTTTGAAGACATATTTCGTTGGACTAAACAGAAGCATAAGGAACATAGCAGAGCAATAGACTAATAAACTACAGTTTATTTTTTTTAAGAATGTAATACTTGCATAACATTGTTAAAATGTCTTGTATGATACAGTGCCTTTTTTTGTGCTAGGTTGTTGGTGTAGGTATTATAGACTATTCAGGTAGACAGCCCAACAGTGATCAGGTGGAAGACGTAAGCTGTTCAAGTGATCCGGATAAACCAGGCTCCTCCTTTGTCCTTAACAACTTCGGCATGCTCCTGGATGATACTTTCCTCAAAAACTTGACCGACAAAATGTGTGAAAGTAAGATGCAGACAATGCATAATGTTTTCTTTCTTTAGGGAGCAACTGATCTATATGGGACATGAAAATAACTTGTCGCATGTATTTGTTTTTGTTTTGTTTTTTCAGACAAGAAGTGCCCCAATTACACTTGTCCAAGTAAGTATTTATGTAATTTTAGTTGAAAATATATTCTGCTCTGTCTGCCCATGCTAAAACAGAAATAGGCTAAGCCAAGACACTATATGGTCAAAAGTGCGTGGACACCTGATCATCACATCCATATGTGGTTCTTCCCCAAACTGTTGCCACAAAGTTGGAAACTCACAATTGTATAGGATGTCTTTGTGTGCTGTAAAATTTACAATTTCCCGTCACTGGAACTAAGAGGCCCAGACATGTTCCAGCATGACAATGCCCCTGTGCACAAAGCGAGCTCCATGAAGACATGGTGTGTGAAGGTTGGAGTGGAAGAACTCGAGTGTCCTGCACAGAGCCCTGACCTCAACCCCACTGAACACCTTTGGGATGAACTGGAACACCGACTGAACCCCAGACCTCCTCACCAGCGTCAGTACCTGACCTCACTAATGTTCTTGTAGCTGAATGAACACAAATCCCCACAGCCACACTCCAAACTCTAGTGGAAAGCCTTCCCAGAAGAGTGGAGGTTATTATAACAGCAAAGCGGAACTAAATCTGGAAAGTGATGTTTATTTATCAGTAATTGGGCATGTAATTGATCAGGTGTCCACATACTTTTGTGTAGTGTATATACATTATTTAGTGTATATGCATTATTTCACATTTGTCCAGTGAGCTTTTGTCATTTAGAACTAGTAAAAACATGCAAACTTACTTGTCAGCCACTGTGTTTTCAATATGGAACAGAAAATTGGATTACTTCCTCTTATTTAATACATAGATATATTTATGCAAGCTCTTTAACAAAACTTAAATCCTAAACTTAAGTCCTAATCCTAAAAAATCTCAACAATGTATTAAACCATAATCTTCAAACTATAAGCATTTGAGACTTGGTTTTCATGACCTTTAACATGCTGAATATGTGTGTTTCAGTTTACTTTAGTAATCCCACAGATATCCTGATTATGATGGATAGCTCAGCTAGCGTGGGCTCCAAAAACTTTGAGTTGACCAAAAACTTCACAGAGAAGCTGGTAAGGCGCTTCCTCTCCGCAGAGAAAGGAGAAAACATGCAGGTCCGTGTTGCCGTTGGGCAGTACAGCGACACCGCAAACATAGAAGCTGACTTTGCTGACAATTACACTGTAGTGGCTGCTAAGCTCGCAGAGGCCAAGTTCCAGAATGCTGGCACGCAGTTGACCGAGGCACTCAGATTTGCCATTAACCAATTCAGGGGAGGCCAGAACCGGAAGAAGAAGATGCTGCTGTTTTCAGATGGGCGCTCACAAGGCATGAACGAAAGGCAATTAGAAGAAGCAGTAGCGGAAATTAACAGACAAGGCATTGAGCTTTTTGTTCTGGCTGTTGAGAATCAGCTGAATCAACACAACCTGCATATCTTGGCAAGTCGTGGACGGCGCAATGACAACATCTATGCCTCCCGCCATCTAATTAGGGCTCCTGACTATCACTCCTTGCTTAGGGGAGTCTTTTACCAAACTGTGTCCCGGAAGATTTCACTGGATTGAGTAGGAAGGGCATGTCATGTCTTCTGAATAAGCAGAAGCTGATTGGGCAGTGGGAGGGTGAAAAGTAACAAGTATATAGGGGATGGGGCAATAGAGCACAAGTAACTTTTTTTTTTTTTTCATTAAATTGTGATCCATATTTCATTTTACATTATGTAGGGTTTCTCTGAGTTATATATGAGAGGCATGTCATTTATATGCCTTTGAAAGGTAACAGGATTAAGAAAGAGGGCAATTTCACAGTCATCATTTAACAGCATATGCATTTCCTAGATATTAGGACCATTCATATACATTGGATTTTTTTTTTCAGAATAACTTGTTTATAGTACAGAAAATGTTAAATATTCTTTATTGAGATAATGCATACCATCATCGTCATCATCATCTCATCTAAATATACATGCTTAGGTTGTCTTTCTGAAGCCTGATTAAATCAATTCCCATCTTTATCCTCTTTTGTATTTCAAAATATATCACTTGAATATAAATTTGGTGCTACCATTGTACACTCAGGCTCATTTAAATGCAAAAGCAAATTTTAAATTTGTCATAGTGACTTTAACCAAAGATTATTTTTACCACTGGGAATGTGTACAATTTTATATGTTATAAATGCATTTTAAATTAGTCACGGGGATTCTGCAGAGGGTTTTTCAATAAAGAATGCTTCACCCACTAAATCTGTGTCTTTTGTGAAACACTCATCAAACATCCTACTGAGCAGCAGTAAATATAACCAGATCTAGATCATTTCTTAATGTCCTAAAGTCAGTGTCAGTTGACTGTTATTAAAAAAAAATCTTGTGATGGATTAATAAGTTCTAGTATTAAGAAAATTCGCATGTATTAGATATACTGTATGGGCCCAGTTTCTGGAGTGCTTTGGCATTCAAATAAATTACATTAAAATTCAAGGCTGTGGCTTTGACTTATGATGTCGAGCAAGAGAAGTTATTAATGAACAGTCATGTCCCGTGGAAAAGATTTAGTAGAATTCAGATATGTAAAAACTGAGGTTTGGGTGAAAGACCCAAATTTTGCACCCAAGTTTATTTGTCATGTGCAGAAATTTTAGGGACAGTTGTACATTGAAATGCATTGAAATATATATATATATATATATATATATATATATATATATATATAAGGGAGAAGGAGAAGAAAGAGGGTGGAAAAGATTACAAATACAATATATACACAAAATATTGACTGTATTAGGGAACTGGTATATATGCCTAGTAAGTATGTAGGTAAAGTTCAGATCCCAACTGCAGACACTGGGTTATGTGCAGTCACATTATGTGAACAAGAGTTTTCAAACGAAAGGGTAATGGCTTTGTAGCACATGGAGAAGATGCCCTTCACACAAAGGTTCAATGTGTTTTTTGTTCAGATTCTTGTTCTTGGCTGAGAAGATTAGAACCTGATGTAGTCTTCTGCTATTGTAACCCATCTGCCTCACGTTTCAGCATGTGTGAGTTCTGAGATGCTTTTCTCCTCACCACAGTTGTAAAGAGTGATTATTTGAATTTCCATAGCCTTTCTGTCAGTTAGAACCAGTCTGTCCATTCTCCTCTGGCCTCTCTCATCAACAAGGCATTTCTACACACTGGATGTTTTGTTTTTTTGCACCATTCTGTGTGAACTCTACAAAATGTTGTGTCTGAAAATTCCAGAAGATTGGCAGTTTCTGAAATATACAAAACAACCATCTGGCACTACTAATCATGCCACAGGCATTTTTTTTAATCCATTCTGACATTTGAAATGTATGCAAGTGTTCCTATTAAAGTGGCCAGTGAGCTTATATTTCTTGAATCTACCATTGGTAAATGCTTTTTTAATGACAGATCTGGGAATAATATGTCATGTTTCATGTTTTCAATCATGTTTTTAAGAGCTTTAAACGTCAATTCCCATTTCCTACAACAAAGTTTCGTGGATGTTCTCTATTTATGTCACTGCACTTCAGCTTAAATATACTACTTCACCCAGCTGGGTGGATCACACATTGTTTCTCCTGAACCCTTTAACTATTGGATGGAGTGTTCTCTCTAGAACCTTTGCACTTTTCCTTAGAGGCTGTAGAGCGTGATTCTCCTACAATTGGAAAATAGTCTTTGGCCCATTTTTTAAAAAAACAAATAGTGACCACTATCCACTGAAAAGGCACTGCTCCAAATCTCTGGCCAAATCTCATCCAACCTCCACCCTTGCCACTATGAAGGTTTCTAACTGCCAAAGTAAATTCAGCCACGGAGTAGAAGTCAGAACCTAGTAGAGGTCAAAACTTCCTCACACAGAGTTTGTGCGTGGTCTTGTCTTTTCCAGTTAGCCAGAACATCTTTGAGGTCAACTGAAAGTCTTTCCAACATTCTCTCTTACCTCAGCTTTTGCTTCGGTAGCTGATTTTGCTACAGCCCTTCCTTTATGTCATAGTTGAATCAGGACAACTCTCAGTGAACATTACTCAGAAGACCTTCTTCTTCAGCTTGACAGACTCAGATTCAGACTTAATGCCCCCACACTCACTTGGTATAAGGGAGAAAATGTCTCACTGAAACCACGGCAAGAGACTCTCAAACAACCCAGAAGGTGCTCCTGGGTATGCCAGGTACATCTGGCTGGTGCCCTGTGTGATGTTTCTTTCAATTGGGCCACCCCCTACAAAGTAGGCTTGACTTTCTGCATGGAAAGAGGACTGCCAGACATGCTACAACCATGGATCCATACGAAAATAACATTATGCGTTCAGGCAATGTGATAACATCCACTGCTGAAACATACAGTGTGTATTAAAAACAACCCCACTAGACCCACTGCTGCCATCATGGACTCATGTTCTGTGTTCTGACAGATATGCTCAATTGGTAATACAACATATTTCTGACATCTATTCTTGAGATTCACAAGAGCACCTTAGCACCTGAATGTGTGCCAGCATGAATGCCACTTGCATCTATGCTTCTTAGAAATTGAAACCATCTCCAGATCATCTGGATAGACAAAATAAAAAGGCCATGGTTTTCAAGCATTTTTTTTAAAGGTAATGCCTTTAAAGGTTTATTAGAGGTTACGCCTCCTGATTGTGGGTACCTGTCTCCTGTTGATCTTCAAGTCAGTTATAGAGTGGGGTTTCTTTCCTTTTTGGATGCCAGGTTAGGCACTTTGCTCCAGAAAAAGAAGGCAGAACTCCTGAGTGACTGCTGCTTTGGCAGAACACTTAGGAGGAAAATGGACAGGAAGGGGAAGCTCTCTATGAGCTACACATGAAAAGCAACAGAGCGACAAAAGAGAGATTTGGTGTCCAAGTAATATCAATCAGGTGAGGAATTAGCAACCCTGCCTACTTGACCCTATCCAGTTTGAGGGATTGTACATGGCCCAGCATTTTAGTGTGTCTATAAAGTTTTGTTCCAGGATGAGTTCAAAACTGTGACAAATTCTATAACTAGATAGTGTCTCATTGTAATTAGGACTTGAATCTTGCATTTTTTTGAGCTTGGGTTGTAGCAAGTCACTCCAATCTAGCCTTTGAGCTACACAACAAAACAGCACAAATAAAGATTTATCTGCCTCATTGTGCATGCTCTTGGCAGCTTATTGAAGTTGTGGGGATGATGCCTGGAATGCCTACAAAGAGATGAACTCAGGGTCATGATTAGGTAGGCACATACATCAGGCTGCATCAGAGCTCTCCCAGGATGGACTGTCCCCAGACAAACTGTGCAAGCATCATAGTGATCTTTCTCATGCAGAGAAAACCCATAGCCCTAAGTAAAGGGACAAATGCCCAGTATCTCTGAGGTAAGGCTGGACTACTACTTGGAAAAATATTAGGAAGCTAAACAGCAGCTAATTTGGGGACTTTCTACAGCAAGCTTGAAAATGTTAGTAAAACCTTTCAAAAATAGTGCTCTGTAGAAAGCTGCTACACCAAGTACGGTTGCTGTTGTTCTAGCCAATGGAACAGACAGGTGAATTGAAAGATTTGTGGCAAAGTCAAATTTTAGAGTGGCAAAGGCATGAAGATACAGCATGTGTCTTCAGCCAAGGCGAGCTATTCAGTACTATGTATACCAAGTGAATTGACTGAACTGCTTATAAATTAAATCATAGTAAGCGCACCTGGTGGCTTGAGCATGTACGCCTTCCAGTTCATGGGTGCACTTGTCTTTGTTAATAAAGTGATTCCTCACAGCAGCAGTAGGATCCAGCATTATAATTCAATCTAAAAAAATGCAACAAATTATTTGCAGTCACCCTAAATCTAAAATTTTATGAAGGTAACTACTTTATTCAATGACTTATGGTTCCCTGAAGAGTGAAGTGAAGTATGATGACTCATACCATGCGGTGCCCGGGGAGCAGTTGGGGGTTCGGTGCCTTGCTCAAGGGTCTCACCTCAGTCGTGATATTGAGGGTGGAAGAGAGTGCTGGTCATTAGGGCCTTTCGCACCGCGGGAACCTTTTCATAGTACCTGAACTAATTGTGGAACTACCCACTTTTTGGCGTTTTCGCACCTCCGGAACTGGGTGCAATTTTAGTACCGGACTGCCTTTTTCGAGAACCAAATTAGCTCCTACTCCAGAGCAGGGTCTAACCAGCACAACTGGTACTATCCGTGAAGTAAATAGACGTTGATTGGCCAAACGCGTACGAAAACGCCCTCACCCGCCATGATTTAAAACGCCGTGTAAACATACTGTAGTGTCAACTTATTTCGCAAGTATGGAGAACAGCGATAGATGGACGGACGCTGAAGTGCAACATGGCTCCGATCACAGCGTCCTCCACCCTCCGGTTGTTTACGTTGTTCTTCTTTGTTTCCGTTGTTGAACGCCGCGCACAAATGACGTCGCTGTCGACCGGCTTATATCACTTCCTAGTGCCCACTGTCGGTGCGAATGCAACCCTTTAAATGGTACTGGGAAATAGTTAGCACAAAATCACCCAGTACTTTAGTACTGGAACTAAAGTGGTGCAAAAGGCCCTATTCACTCCCCCTACCTACAATCCCTGTCAGACCTGAGATTCGAACCCATAACCTTCGGGTTGTAAGTCTAACTCTCTAACCAGTCTAACTCTCTAACACAAAGTTTGTGGATGCTGTAGTATTGGTTTCCTTTCACTGGAAAATGACAATGCCCCGTCCACCAAGTGGGCCATGAAGTGTCCACATACTTTTGGTCATACAGTGTATAAGGGCATGCATATTACTAAATGGCAGGTATGAAGAGATTTTGGTTTTGCAAGATTTCACAGGACATTTCAAGTAGAAACTTGTATGCTTGTTTCATTCCATCTATCAGTTATATACTACTGTTTTCTTTTAATTTAAATATATTTAAGTCAAAATCTGACCAACCAATTCACTATAAATTTTCTGTTTTACAGCAGAAAGTCAGTACTTACGGTTCCATAAGCAAAAGATATCAAGGGCCTTTAATAGTTGAAGGGAACTGCACCTGAGAAGGAAAGCTCAGACCAGAGACATGTTTTTTTTGTTTATTAATATGCTAACATAGAGTACTTATGTCTTCATTTTGCAAGTCTCATAATTTGTCTATTTTGTTGAATATGAACTGGTAACTTAATAATGATGTGCCTCTGAACATGGACTGTGCAAAAATTATGCAATTCTACTTCCAAATAACTATACACCCCCCACACACAATTCCATAAAAGGTAGACTCTGGTTATTCTGTGGAAACTGGGCTTTGCTGATGTGGGAGTGGAAGGGGCGGATGTTTGGCAGAACACACTAGGCTAACAACTCCCAGCTGCCATGTCTCCAAGCAACAAGATTCAACATCTGCAAGAGATCGTCTCCAGAAGGGATTTAAGGATGATGGATGAAAGTAGCCTAGAAAAAAGAGCTGTGCTGCAAAAAAGGACAACAGACACAGAAGAACAGAAAGCTACAAAATAGGTTTCTACAATAATAATAATAATAATAATAATAATAATAATAATATAATTATTGTTTGTTTAATTTTTTTAAAGTCCTGAAGTGGGAGTGAGTACTATGCAGGAGCACAAAAAAGGTGAAGTGAGGTGGAGAGAGGAGGGATGAACTTTTATATAAGCCAACCCCACAATGTGTTCCAAATCTGCTTAATCTATTACAATTTAGGAGAGCTAGTGATGGTCAGGGTTCCACAAAAAAAATCAGGTTAAATGAAATCCCCAGTAAACAGTACTGTGGAAACTGTGAGTCATGTACTAACCACTGAAAGTTGGCTGTCCACCAGCAAACAGAAGCAAGATGAAGAACTTGGCTGGTATTTTTTGTAGTTGTATATGTGAGACGATTCTTCTTATTCTGTTTTTCTGATTCATTCTGAAAAGTGTGGCAGATGACTGGTGTACACCAAGACTGCAAAAAAAGTCCTTAACTTTCTTCGAACAAAGAATGCAACCAATAAACCCAGTAAAAGATTACAAATTTCAGATTTTGCATCATGTCACATGGCATATTATTTCATTCAGTCAGCAAAGTCACACTAAGGAAACTCTTGTATTTCCTCTGGCCAGTACAACAAGTGACGCCCAACCAACCAACTAAAAAAACCATAAAACCACAGATTGTTTGCATCAAGGAGTGACTCAGTGGAAGTACCAAGTCACCCATTAATACTGTACTCAGTTGAAACATTCTTTCCCATTGACTACAAGACTCAATTTTTTTAAGTAAACCTACTGTTTATAAGTCCTCAGAGAAGTAGCTGTCTCAAATTAGAAAGCAGAAAGCAGAGAGGGAAATGGTTATGTAACCGTGAATGCCATTATATTAAATTGCATTACATGTTGAATGTAGTACCATTACATGCAAACTAATGCACACATATTCTGGATACGACTGTCAGAATTCTTTTTTCCACAATGTTACGCTGTTATAGTGATGAGCCATTGGGAGTGAGTGGTACTAGCTATGTCAGTGCCCCTGTCCTTTATAATGTGGCATTTAGAAGTGTAACCGAATATGAATACATTATTCAGATTGAGCAGATAATGCATCCTAAACGACTATGGATATAGATCCAAACTTTTTGTTTTGTTTTTTTTTTTAGAAAGCTTGCCAGTCTTCATTCTAGGTGTACAGGATCGTACGGGATGAAAATAAAAAAAAGGGCACAAGGTTTTTATTTAAACCTTGTGCCAACAGCTGTTGAAGAAGCTGTTGAAGAAGCTTGTATGGAGGGTTGCCAGGTTTTCAGGGTTACTAGCCCAAACTGTTCAGCCACAGGAAAAGGTAGACATGTTTCTTCTTTTTCTCAGTCTTTGCAAGGGAAACAAGTTGACAGTGGTGCGCATTTCTGATTCGCACTGTCTACCTGTAATACACAGACATTATACATAGAAACTGGTAACCCTGCTCATGGAACAAAGATCAAGTATCTAAACATCAGAGATCCACTTTTCACTATATTTATAGAGTCCCTGCTCCAAATAGCCCATGAGAGCATGCTGTGCGCAGGGCAGTATACTGTATCTCTCCTGGGCTCTCCAAAATAATCAATTAATTAATTTTAAAATATTAGCTTGCCTGTTTATTGCGTGTGTTGTTAGTTGTCCTTGAATGATCATTCGCCATCATTATTAAATGAAAATCTTCCTGGAAAATCATACAGGCATTATAATGAAATGCTGTTTGATGGACCCCAGAAGAACTCCAAGTGCATCCAGCTTTATAGAAGATTCTGAGAGCGTGTCCAGCGAACTTTTCTGATCTTTCTGCAGTGGAACAAGCCCAAAAAGTAAATCATATAAAATATGTTAGATGGCTATTGTTGTCGATTGTAAATAACAGTCTTTTTGATTTGGGAAAGTTTGTTTTAAAACACAGTTAGCTGGGTTACTCAGTCACATTGGACAGAAGAGAGAAAGCTTGGCAGAAAGTTCCACAGGACATCTGGTTTAGAATAAAGTTACATAATTTAAAATATTTATAAATAAATAAAACTTCTTTTTCCCACAGCTCTGTTATTTTTCACTGTTTTCCAGGGTCTCCAGGGCACAGACATAGGGTTCACATTATTTTAAACAAACAAACAAACAAATAATCCAGTATAGCCCACACCTACTTCTGGTTTATTCAGAATAGAAAAACAAATACAAATATTTTGAGAACTAAACAGACACAGATAAAAATACAGTTAATACAAATAATATAAAAATACAATAATATAATAATAAAACAATATTAAAAAATACAAAGTTAGTGGCATATAGAAACGTAAATTACTAGTGTTAATGACAATGGGCACAAATGAATAAAATACATAAAATGTGGAATTTGAAATAGAAAAAATTTTAATTCATATTTTACACACACACACAAACACATTATATTTCTACCTAGAGTATCCACTGTAGAAAAAATGTCTACACATCCCTGTTAAAATGGCAGGACTTTGTGATGTAAAAAAAAAATGAAACCAAGATAAATCATGTCAGAACTTTTTCCACCCTCATTGTGAAATTACAACGTATAAAAATTAAGTGGAAAAACAATCAGAAACATTTTAGGGAAAAATAGAAAAATAAAAAACTTATAATAACCTGGTTGCACAATTGTGCACACCCCTAAACTAATACACTGTTGAAGCACCTTTTGATTGTATTACACCACTCAGTCTTTTTGGGTAAGAGTCTATCAGCATGGCACCTCTTGACTTGGCAATATTTTCTCACTCTTTCTTGCAAAAACGTTCTAGATCCATCCTTGGCCGCTTCAGTTCACCCCATAGATTTTTAGTTGGATTCAGGTCTGGGCTCTGGCTAGCCCATTCAAAAACATTGATCTTTTGGTTAAGCCATTCCTTTGTTGATTTGGATGTATGCTTTGGGTCATTGTTG
Organism: Pangasius djambal; assembly: GCA_022985145.1. NCBI lineage: Eukaryota > Metazoa > Chordata > Actinopteri > Siluriformes > Pangasiidae > Pangasius > Pangasius djambal. The sequence continues at coordinate 22,795,541 of CM040985.1, read as the reverse complement.
TGCTGAAAGGTGAAATTCCTTTTCATCTTCAGCTTACTAGCAGGCAGCTGAAGGTTTTACACTAAAAGTGACTGGCATTTGCAGCTATTCATGATAAAAGCCCCAGTCCCAGCTGAAGAAAAGCAGTCCTAAAGCATGATGCTGCCACCACCATGCTTCACAGTGGGTATGGTGTTCTTTTGCTGATGTGCTTGTTTTTGGCAACAAACCTTTTGGAATTATGAAATTATTATACCTTTTGGAATTGGTCTCATCAGACCTTTTTGCAACACATTTTGCTATATGGTTTGGGGTGATTTAGTTGAGCTTGGATGTTTTTTTGTGAGAAATGGCTTCCGTCTAGCCACCCTACCACATAGCCCAGATATGTGAAGAATATGAAAGATTGCTGTCACATGCAGAGAATAATCAGAACATGTCAGATATTCCTGCAGCTCCTTTAATGTTGCCGTAGGTCTCTTGGCAGCCTCCCTAGTAAGATTTTGTCTCATCCTTTTATAAATTTTAGAGGGACATCCTGTTCTTAGTGAAGTCACTGTGGTGCTCCATTTTCTCTACTTGTTGATGATGGCCTTCACAGTGTTCTAATGTTTTTTAAATTTTTTGTACCGCTCTCCTGATCGATACCTTTCAACAGGTAGAATCTGTACAGGCTTTGTCAGCTCTTTGCAGACCATGGCTTCAGCAGTCAGATGAAACCAAGAATATGTGAAGAAAATCCTACAGAAACAGCTGGTCTTTATTTGGGGTTAATCAGAATAATTTCATTGAGGACAGCTGTATGATAATTACTTTTGAACATGAGATTGAATGTGATTGGTTCATTCTGAATACAGCCACATCCTCAATTATACAATTACACACTTATGCAACCAGGTTGTTGTAAGCTTTTTATTTTTCCTATTTTTCCCTAAAATGTTTCTGATTGTTTTTCACTTAATTTTTGTACATTGTAATTTCACAATGAGGGTGGAAAAAGTTCTGACGTGATTTATCTTGGTTTCATTTTTTTACATCACAAAAACCTGCCATTTTAACAGGGTTGTGTAAACTTTTTATATCCACTGTAGATAACCAGCCAACTACCTGTCCACAACCATGTTCAAATGCATTGGAGCATAACTTTATAAGGAACATATTGCTTTAGTTTGACTAATAATATCTATGTTACCTAAAGATGTGTGACCTATATTTGATTGATGAAGTAAATGTGGACTTTTAAATCTAAAATTATTGAGACCTCACTTCCTGCACACATTTTCAACTGAAATTGATTACTTCATGCGGAAACATTCCTAACAGTTGCATAAGCTGAACATTTTTGGCATACCCACAGACTCAGCTGGATCTGAAAAATGACTTCAGAATGACTAAAAATACCATGCACTGTATGCTTGACTAATTCCAATTTTAATCACTAATTACATAAAGTTGTGAAGATGTGTAAAAATATAATGTGTCATATATAAATACTGTATGTGTCAAGAAAACAGACTACTGAGCAAACAAATGTGCTGCTGTGTAACATATTTTAACAAAATTAGATTTTTTTAAAAAAACATTTAAACTATGAAACCATGAAACCATGGGTACACTTTTTTACAAGCAGCTTGGATATGTCTACACTGTCTTCACTATTTATTTGCTGGTGTACAAGGCTCCTGTGTGGTGTATACAGAACGTAGATGTTAATACGCTGTCACAGTATTTTCCTTTGGGAAAATATATTACTGTATTACCACTCATTCCCCACATAACTGGTTACAAAATATCTGAAGAACAGGAAATGAGAAGTAACTTTTGTGTTATAATTGCTATGGTACACTCTATACCTTTAAGTGTGTTGGGGTAAGTTCCTAACAGCTCTGCACACTATTTGGAAGAGATTTTCATCCATTCTTCCTGACAGATTTGCTCCAGGTTCTTCAGGTTGGTTGGATGATGTTCGTTGACTGCAATTTTCAAACAGTGCCAGAGATTCTCAGTTCTACACTTTGACTTGGCCACTGTGGAACATTCAACTATTTATTTTTAACAGCTCCTGCATTTCTTTGGCCTAGTATGTGGGACCATTGTATGTTGTCCTGCTGAAAGGTGACATTTCTCCCAAACTTTAGTGCTTTTTTAGCAGACTGAAGCAGGTTGTCTCTTGTAATATCCCCCGAATTTTGCTCTATCCATTCTCCCTTCAATTTTGACAAGAACCCCAGGTTTTGAGGATGAAATGTGTTCCAAGAGCATATTGCTGCCACCACCATATTTCACTGAAGTGATGGTGTTAATTGAGGTATGGCCTGTATTCGATCTGCACCACACACTTTCTGCACCACACAGCGCTTTGAAACTTGCCCAAATACAGTTTCTCAATCTTGGTCTCATCACACCAAAAAAAAAAAAACAACATCTTCACTGGCTCACTTTTACGCCAACCTCCCATACAGTCCTCAAGAGCTCTTGAAATGGCTGTCTGGTGCACCGTCACTCCACTCCCAGCCACTCTACTCTGTAACTCCTTCAGAGTGACTGTTGGCCTTACTGTGGCTTCCCTCACTATCTTGTTTTTGCACTGAGTTTTGAGAAAGGGCCTTGTCTTGGGGGTGCTTAAGTGTTGTGATGTAGCTTCTGCTTCCTCAGTACTGATCCAACAGTGCTTACTGGTCTGTCCAACCTCTTAGATATAATTTTACACCCCATTCCTAAGTTATTTAATGGGGGTCCAGATACATTAGAACCAAAAAATACTTATGCAAGCAGCATTTTTTGTTTGTTTGTTTGTTTTTTGATTTTCTTTGAAATACTTGCTGACCAGTTTTGACTTTGAAAATTCACTGTAAGAGAACATGAGTTTGCTATAAAAATACTGACAGGAAGGATATCAGTATTTATCATTTGTTATTGTTATAGAATTCTGATCAATTCCAGAGGAGTGGAATACTATTGCAAGCCACTGTATATCATATCTAGACATTTGCGATACAATAGTAGATTAGCATTCAGTATGGAGATGAATTCAGTAATCACTGGATTGTTGAACTATAAGTATATTATTCTTATGAGTGGTTTTAGTTTATATTTATTCTGTTAAACACTGGAAAGACTGCACAGTATTCAGCAAATATTTTTTCACCGATGGTAATACTCCATGCATGTGTGGAAATACAAGGTTGGTCATCATTCTGGGTGGGATTTTAGTCTTTAGCAAGGATGGGGAAAGTGTAGTCATACCTTGGGTATGACTCATCCAGGGCTTAGGGACAGAACAGACACAGTTCCCCCATCTCTCACTCTCTCCATTTCCCTTTCTCTCTCTCTCTCTCCTTTTTAAGAAAATTCATCCCCTTTGCCAAGACAGAGGAAAAAGCATAAATACACTGCAGCCTACCAATCCTGGCAGTGCTCCATCTACAGTCTGATCTTAAATGTTTTTTCCTCTCCATTAACTATTAAGGAACCTGAACAGTAGAAGGTATCATCACCTCTTCAGCAGGCAGCAGAACATGTAGCTATATGTAAGATATTGTAAGACATTCCATTATCTGGATGTGCTTGGCAAAACCGTCTCTTTGGTGAAAGAGTGAAGATGTAATCATGATGAATGGAAGGCTGAGGTTTGAACACTAGCACGGTGGTTTTTGTATTGCGGTGCTGAGCAAAAAGAGTTCAGGCTGCTGTTTTGATGGATAATATTAAAAGGCATTAAGAAAAAGATATAGTCAAAGTCAAATAGCATTCAAAGTCACAGTCAAATAGCAGCATCACAGAGAACCAAAAAGTTAATTATAACCATTATCTGACCACACATCGCAATGGCCTTGACAACCACAGCCACACAACTTTAGAGACAAAGTCTATTGCTGAGGGCTGTCCTTGAAAACACAGGATTGCATGTAAACAATAACTCTGTTCTGCACATTACATGTATTTTACCACACACAGTCTGTTTGAAGGTGTAAGGAAAGAAAAGGGAGGGTTAAACACACATGAAAGTTGTTTCTAACTTTTTGCTTTGTAATTAGAATTGTTTGAGAGAATAGATGAGTAGGAGGAACTGAGTGAATGTATGAAAGTCTGTATGGGGGAGGAATGCTATGTGTGTTTGATATGATGGTTGTATATGTTATGCAGTGACTTCTGATTTGTTCACAAATGTCACAGTTATAAGCATTGTCCAACCCTATCACCATTTTGGTATCCACACCTCTATTTTATTTAAAGCCTACTAAAACAACTTCAGCTGAGTGCACTTAATTACCACAGTATGTTCCACCAAGCAAAGCAGGTCCAGCAGCTCCATTTAGGTCTTTATGCCTTATTCGTAGCAGCAGAGCTCATGACTTGGTGGTATACCATATAAGGCAATGTTATTTACACAGTATAATAAACATGCTATATGGGAGAGCTACAAAAGCCAGTGCATATGTGTTTATATACACATATTCCCCAGCTTAGTTCTGCACAATATGTCATGTAACCTCCTCAGCCCCATGGATAAGATTGCAGTGAGTGCCAGACTCCTCCATGCTCTTATGTAAGACAAGATTAGAGGGGGTCCAGCCGAGTCCTGGAGTGCAAAGGAGATATCCTTTCTTCATTCTCAGAGTCTTTAAAACTTAAAGTTAACATGGCAGGGTCTAGCACATAAATGTCTTAGACTAAAACTGTACAATTAAGAAAGGAAAAATGTGTTTTCTGCTTAAAATGTTAGACACAACACTCCATGACACCACAACATCAACTTTTACTTTTTCATATTACTTTTTATTTTTCATTCATTCATCTTCAGTTACTGCTTTATCCTTGTCAGGGTCACGGAGACTTTCTTGGAAACACTAGGAGTACTACAAGAGAATTCACCATGGATGAGATGCCAGTCTCTTGCAGGGCCTCATGCACACACTCATTCACATAGGGGCAATTTAATTTAGTCAATCCACCTATCCGCATTTTTTTTTAAACTGTGACTACCATGATGCATACTTGTTATTACATGTGTTGTTATTTTTAGGGAGTTTTTTGGACATTATTTGCCAAAGGGGCGCTGCTTTGATTTTTTTTTCCCACTGCAAACAGATAAGCCATCAGTACAGCTTTTTCTGTAGCACAACAAAATCCCAGGTCCTTCAGAGACTTTTGCATGTTTGGCAAATACTTAACAGTGTCTCTAGGGACCTGCTCTTAAAATGAAGTGTTTCCGTGAGTCACTGTAATTGAAACAAGGCATAGTTGTGATGTTCTGTGAAAACAGCTGAAGAGATGAGAGAAGCTCAGGATCAGCAGTACTCTATGAGAAGACTCCCACTGAAAGCAGGCACATTTGTTATTTTTCCATTAAACAGTGCTGCCTGATTACACTTCATGTTTTCATATTTTAAACGAGTGATCTATAATAACTGCATTTTATAATTGCATATAATTATAATGAATATAATTTCCATGTTAACAACAAACTTGTCTATTCAGAACAACAAACTTGTCTATATATAGAATATAACTCTCATAACTGACCATAAATAAATGCAATGGAAAAAACTAACAAATAAACACTTTTTTAATCCTGTGGAGAGGATAACCAAAGAGATATACACTCAAGATGTTCTGCATTTATAGACTCAGTAGGCTTTGTAATAGGCTGTCGATTACTGTTTGTTGACCCAAGTAAATATTTTATACAAATATCTGTCTATCTCAGGTTGTCATTATAGACTAAAATACTCCAGCACAGCTAACTAATGTTCTAACTCACTTAATTCAAGGTTTATATATTAGCACACTTTGATTATATACTTTAGTTTCTAAAAAGAAGATTAAAAGTCCCTTTTTGTGACCCTTGTGTTATAGTGATTGATTTGTTTAAGTTTTATTTTTTCTCAATTCAGTTGCATGCATTATTATCTAAATTAATGGAATTCTGTTACCATACCATTTGAGCTATCAGATGGGTCCACATTCTAATAAAGCAGAAAATGGCCAATTTCATTATGTAAAAAAAAGCCAAAGATTGACACTGGCCTGTCATTAATCCTTAAAATCCTTAGTAATCCTTGTTTTCTATGGGAGAGGAAGGAAGAGGACATTGGAACTTTGGTATTGAATAAAGTAATTTCTGACTGAGTAAAAGGAAATTTTAATTCCAGACTTGAATAGAGTGTATATAACTGGGTGACAGGAATTTTTAATTCTGTAATTGAATAATGTATCTGGATTTTCTGCGCGTGTCAGCAGAACGTTTTGCCCAGAAAGGCCACACAGACAGTCCAGCCGTCAAACAAACCCCTGTGAAGAACGATGTTATTTTTTAGCTAAGATATGTATTTTGTTAGCTAAGCACATAATCTTTATAGTCTGAATTTGCCAGATAAAATGGATATGAAAGAGAATTGGGAACAATCCCACGAATCTCATTTTAATTACTGTCTCATTTTTTGAACATGACCACTGTAGCTGTGATTTGCTAGGAAACAGTGTTTCCACAGCAGTGACTATAAGAGCTAGAGACTAGCAGCAGGTAATGATAAACCCCCAGTGGCAGCAGGAAAACATATAAACTTTAAACAGCAATGTTTTGTTCTGCAGTCTATATTCATTTAAAGAGACATGCATTATTGAATAAAAGCAGTTGTAGAATAGAATTTTACTTACTTTTGAAATATGTATGTCCTTTAAGTAAATATTTTTACTTAAATAAACATATAGATATTGCTATATAAATAGTAAAAAATGCTGAAAATTTACAGCATTTATTGTTTTATTATTTTACAGGATTGCACTGTAAACAATCAGGCAATTGGAGAAGTGCACTGGTTAAAAAATAAAATGCCAGAACATTGCAAGCATTGTGCGATATCTAACATTTTGGTAAAATGGTAAAAATTCTCACACTAGTAAAACTTTGGTAATTTATTAATTCAGTGGTAGCAGCGGTTGACTCAGTCTGAGGTAGTTGTGGTGTCTTATAGATTAAAGCTTTGACTTACAGTCCAGAAGGTCATGTGTTTAAATCCCAGCACTGCCATGGTTGGGTCCTTGTGCAACACCCTTAACCTTCTGCTCAACTGTATCCCGAATCAGCCAAAAGTACCTGTTTTATTTTATACTGTAATTGTATTTACAAGTATTTTACTTGCAAATATTACAAAAATAACAGGAATTTTCTGTAAAGATATTACAGTACTTTACCGTAGATATGTTCTACAATTATTTACTGTAAATTTAAAGTGCTTTATTGGCAGCTCTGCTGCCAGTAAATTATTGTAAAATTTACAGAAATGTTTTGCAGTGTTGGTTGGGTGTTGGGTGAAGGAAGTGACTGCACAAACATACTTAAACACAGTTCAAGAGGAGCCTTCTTCCATTAAATGCCATTTGATGCATTTTATGGATACTTCCTAGGTTGTACTAAAAGTAGTGTCACTTATGGACTAGAGGTCACCAAGTACACCATCTACCTTTACCAGATTTTACAGACTGAAAGTTGCTTTGTCACAACACATGTGCTTTGTGGTGAATTTGAGTAATCCTCCCCATCAGCAGGATACAGTATTAGTACTCTTATCCTCAAAAAAGATTTAATACTCAATAGTCGAATGAACAGAATCAACATCTTGAGTGATTCTCTTCCTCATTAGGAAGTGATATTAACAATTTGAGTGATTCTCAATCTCAGTAAAGTATGGGATTTGCACTATTAATGTATGCTGTCTGTTATGTTCTGGTGAGGTGCACCATCAGGATGTATAACGAGCTCTTGTGATGACTTTCATACATGGCCTCCATTAGTTCTGAAGAAAATCACCCTGGTGTTCAGTTTAAAAAAAAGAAGTAAAAAGGAAGGTTATGAATGTAACCGTGGTTCTATGACTGAGTGGAGGGCCTGTGCAGTTTCCTCTGAAAAGAGTGGAGCTTCCCGTTCCCCTGGACCTACACTCAGTTGTAGAACCATGGTCGCACGTGTAACTTTGTGTTTTCTCATTATCTCACTATAATGGGTCAGCAGAATGTTTTTGGTTTGAATGTGCATGTTTTATAGCCAGCCAAACTAAATAAATAACTAAACAGATAAATAAATCATGTCAAAACACCATTTTTTTCCAGTAATTTTTCCTAACATCTTTTATATACTGTATAGAGCATGTATATGACATTTACCGTGCTCCCATAACTGCAGCTGGTCACAAATATGAACACTGCGGGTGCTTATGAATTAATTTAATACTGTAAATGATCACTGAGTTAATGCAGTACTGTAGGGTTAATTCAACACTGGGGGTTTTGCTGTATGGAATTAATGGGTCTTTGCTTAGTGCATTCATGCCAATTTCTCCTTGCTCTCCTGAAATCACGTTGCCTCTTGAAGGAAAGCAAAGCTGTCCAACAGCAGGACTGTGCATATTTCAGTGTGAATTTAAGTCTCTGTTCCAAAACCACAAAAACAAAATGCAGCTGTATTAATGGTTATTTATGGCTACATTTATATCACATGCCTTTTACTGAATTCCATATTGTTGCTCTGATTTGACATGCTCTTTAAAAGAACCTACATGTACATGGTTTCCAAAATAAAAATTTAAAATAATTGTAGCCATCATAAAATGATCAAACTAGGAGCACAGGCCTTAATTCCAAAGATCATTTGAGCTGAATGTTTACTGTCAACTCATCTGTTCAAGATTAGGAAGAAATGGCTAAAAGAGGCCAGATGTATAGCCTTTGCTGTTACTGGCAACTTCATGGCAAGAAATAAAGCCAAAAATGTAATTAAAATAAAGCTCTAAAGAAAAAAAAAGTACAAAATTTCCAGAATTAAATATTCTGAGTAAGTATGAATTTCTTAAAAAGTACTGAAGCACAAAGATCACTGTTAAATGTTAGCGTGAGCACGAGTTAAACTGATCTTTATGATGCTTTTGGGAATCTGGATCTGACTAAAAAAGATCAAATGTTTGTGTTTACACAGCTCTGTAAAATATGGTTTCTTTTATAGTCACATCTCACATCTACACATGAACGTAACTTTTAAGGGCCTGTGTGCAAACGGGCCCTGCAATACATACACTAAAGGCATAGCAGTGCTTCCCATAAAATAATTTAATCGAGCTTGAAGTTTTTTGAACATGCACCAGCCATAGCCAGAGAGCATTCTGTTCAAAACTGACCACTGACATTCCTAATGCTAGTAACTGTTACCTGTGGCTGTAGCCAGATGATTAGTAAGCAAAACGGAAATTAAAAGGTCACTTAAACGGGTAATCCATAATTAAGTTTAAATTCTACTTTTTCAATTCAACTGTATCGATCAATCAGTCAATTTTAATAAACTTTACCCAACCCACCTTCCCAGGCTAAAATATGATGAAAAAATATAAAATGTAAGTAGGGAGAAAATGCAGGTTAATGCTCTGTTAAAGCAAAAATGTAACCAGAAATACAAAATTAGGTGTACCTACAGAAGATAATGGTATGCCACACCTGAAGTTAAAGGGGAATTCCAGCTCTTTTTTGTGAACCAGTCAGTTCAGCTCATCAGTAATGGATCCTGGCCTTCCTGGACTTTCTGACTGGAAGATATCAGTCTGTCAGGATTAGCAACACCGCCAGCACCACCACACTGAACACCATCGCTCCCCAGGTCTGTGTGCTCAATCCAAATAAAACCCACTTGACTTGACTTGACTAATATCCAACTCTTTCATCTCCTAAATGGCTGCTCTCCAGCTTTTTCCCTTCCAAAACCAAGATGTTGATCTTGGCCTAGCTATAGTTTAAATTGTTCAGTAAAATTTTAGTTCACTTTCCGAAAGACAGAAAAAATTATACATAATACATTGTGTTTGTTTTAAAATGTATTTTAATAAATGGAATTCTCTAACTCCGTTAAATTTCTAATTTGAATTTGTGTCCATATTTTTTTCATATCTCTTTTTTTAAGCATGAAAGCTGACAAACATGGTTGTGTAACATGAAGCAATCCAAAAACTGTGCCTACACTCCTCTGTCCCTTTTATGATTGGTCGGTTTAAACAGTACAATGTGTCTAGCACATGGTTAAGCCGCAGCCCTTTGATCATTTAACTTCACCCATGACACCAGTAATGTGACCTATGTTTTGTATTTAAATTATATTTCAATTTAATTCCCATTCTGTTCAGTACCAATGAACCGCAGCTTAGGCTGCACTCCTGCACTTTAGCGATTTAATGTAAAGCCTATAAGTCCACTAACACTAAGCCTACTTAAATGAAATAGGAGATATATTTTTAATATTGTACATAATGCTGTAAGTTTGATCATCCTCCTCTTATACATTCCTGATCAAAACACATGATCAGTGATACTATGGTTTTACACAGTGTAAGCACAAATCATTATAATAATACTATAAATAAGATACACTACATAGCCAACAGTATGTAGACACCTGACCATCACACTCCATGTGCTTGTTTTCACTTATTCCAAAACTATGGGCATTAATATAGTACCTTCACACACCATGTCTTCATGGAGCTCGCTTTGTACACAGGGGCATCGTTATGCTGGAACAGGTTTGAGCCTCTTAGTTCCAGTGAAGGGAGATTGAAATCCTACAGCATACAAAGACTTTCATTACAATTGCGTGCTTCTAAATTTGTGGCAACAGTTTGGGGAAGAACCATATATGGGTCTGATGGTCAGTTGTCTACAATCTTTTGGCCATATAGTGTATGTGGTGTATGCATGTATTTCGTCTACACCAACCATTCACATGAGCTAAACAGTCAGAAGCTCTGTGGCATGAAGCATTGATTGGCATGAAGAGTTGGTTTTGGTGGTTCAGCATCAAAATCTTTGTTGCTTCCACAAATAGGGCAATATTGAAAATAAAACATAACTGAGGTGTGTCAGCACCAGAGTTAGGTAGCACAGACACATACTGGCAATTTCATGGGTATGGCAGTCCTTTCAAAGTGTGAGGGTGTGATACTCTGAGGTCAAGTGTGTGTGTGTGTGCATGTGGGTGTGTGTGTGTGGGGGGGGGGGGGGGGGGGGGGGGGGGGGGGGGGGGGGGGGGGGGGGGGGGGGTTATTAATGAAATGATTTCCAAATCTGCCTGGGTCCCGCCATCTCAAGCTCTACTCTTCACACAATAAAAGAGTAGGGAATGTAAAATAAAATGGGAGAGGGCTAAGGGTTCGGCTGTGGACACACAGCTCCCCCGTGTGTGCACAAGGTTCTCCACCAGTGCGCAGAAAGGAGGAGGGGGTTTCAGGGAGGAGGCGCACATGAACACACACACACACACACACACACAGTGAGTCCTCTTCTCTTCTGCTAAGAGTTCCTGCCCTTTTCCAGCTCCACTTTTTGTCGGAATGTACGCTTGATAGACTGTATCTTCTAATTATTCCCGGATATCCTGAAGGATTTCTGATCCGGCTCTGGGTGAGGTGAGGTGAGTGTCAACTTTTTAAAACTCTGCCTTCTCCTTGGAGTTCTCACAGGCAGGGTGATGGAAAAAAGATTGCCATTAGAACGACTAACATTGTGTTTCTCTAAGCCTTCATCTGTGTGTGCTTTGTGAAAAACATGACCAAATATTATGCTTTGTTTTACGAGTTTGCAAAACTCTGATGAAAAATTCTGAGCATGCTACTGAACACAATACTGTTTGTTTTTGTGCATGATATACATTTAGTCTGTGAAAATTTAGGATTTCTAAACTCTGTATCACTCTATTGTATTGTAACAGCAAAATGCAAAGACTTGGTCCTTTGCCCATTTCAAGATGATGAAAATAAAGCGCATCCCCTATCATAAAGCAGAGCTTCCATTAGTCAACCAGAAGCTGTGTGATTTTGGAGGATGTGGACTAGGTCATCAGCTTTGCTCACTTAAACAGGCAATAATGTACATCAGTAAAGTTGGTCTATTGTGCAAGGAATGTGTTAATTTTTTTTTTTTCTGATCAGATGGTTAAGCCATGGTTCTTTGACTGTTTCACTTTACCCTTGACAGTGACCACATCCTGTGACTAAAGTCTTATTCAAGCCATACAGTTTTAATAATTTAATTCCCATTCTGTTTATTACCAATAGAGTGCAGCTTAGGCCCAATCTGCACTGGTGCACTTCAGTAGTTTCATATACAGGCTATATATCCACTAAAAAGCCTTCTTAAACCAAATAGAAATAATATTTTTAATATCGTACTTAAAGCTGTGAGTTTCATTTGTATACATTTTGAGTGAATGCCGGACACCTGAAAAAAAAAAAACTTGACTGTAAATTGTATAGTAGTTTACTGGCATCAGGGTTGGCAGTAAAGTGGTGCAAAATGTGCAGTAAACAACTGTAAAACGTATTTACAGTAAAATCTTACACAATATAAAATTACACATCTTCCTAAAATTACACATAATCATTACACATAAGCACATTTGCTCATTTGACTGATGCTTTTTAAACAAGAAAGCAATTTACAATTGATGCAGGATACAACTGAGCTGAAGGTTAAAGGTTTTTGCTTGAGGTCCCAACCATGGCAGTTTGTCAGTGGTGGGATCTGAACCCACAGCCTTCTGATCTGCAGCTCAAAACCCAAAATTAGCCTTTTAGTGTGAGCTAATTCAGTTGTAGAAGTGGTTGACTCAATGCACAGTGGTTGGGGTGGCTCAGTGGTCAAGGCTTTGAGTTGCAGCTTAGAAGGTGGCGTGTTCAAATCCCAGCACTACTAAGTCCCTTTTTAACTTTTAGCTCAGTTATAAGTTTTTTTTAAGCCACCCATCAGCCAAATGAGCAAATGTACTGGATAATGTGTTATTTTATACTATGTAAGATATTACAGTACGTTACTGTCATTTTATTTTACAGCTGTTTACCATCATTTTTTACAACATACTTCTATACCAGTGCACTAAAAATGAAGGAATGCACCCTATGTAGTGAACTGTATGTTGATACATTGGCAAAATGATTTAACACCAAGGTTCAGCCATGATACAGAGCCCCTTGAGCAGGTGAGAGTTAAGGGCCTTGATGGAGGGCCTAACACAGGCTTGGCAGGGCTGGGATATAAACACATTCATTAATGAAATTACCCAATTTTCTTTGCCAGAGATATTCAGAATCAGGCAATTACAGGCAGTCAAGATGGCCACCCACATGTTTTCTATCAGCTCACAAGACAGAGGCTGTGAATCCAGAGGTCAAAGTTCTCGATGAAATTGGCACAAAGCAAAAGTAACCACTGCTAGAAGTAGTCCTTTGCATATCTTTTACTCTTCAGTGTCATTGGGTGAGTTTTATTCATGTTTGGCAGCTCTCATGTTGCCATATCAAGAGGTCAGAAATTGTAAATACTACTGCTAAAATATGCTACAGCCAAATATTTTGGCACCTCTGTGTCAGTTTTACATACATTTCACTAATAATATCAATGTTTTACAAGACACTTTGTGAATTTTATATATTTGGCAATGGCGGTCATGATTTTGGAGTTTAGGTTTTGTAATTAGACTAGTTTTCTTGGTCCTTGGTTTATGTGATTCAAACTATATAACTGCATTCACTGTCTCTGGCTGTTTTTTTTTTTAGGTTCATTATATTAAACAAAATTGTATACAGTCAAATCTGATTGTAAAACAAGCATATACAAATTCCACTGAAAGTTTGCTGATCATCAAAGTAGTGTTATATTTTTAAAAATACATATGAAAAAATAAGCTTGATGAACATTAAATGTTAACATTTTAAACATTTAACATTAAATCAGCTGCTTCCACTCAGAGTTTGTTGTTGTTATTTATTTATTTTATTTTTTTAAAATGAAATGTGACATAATTTATCACAATATCAATATTATATCATCATATTGTCCCAGTCCTGTATGATCAAACTCTGGTCTGGTTAGAGTACATGTACAGGAAATTTGAGCATAAAATTTAAAGAACACAAAAATGTTTGATTTGCAGTTAAATAATCAGAATCAATATTGTCAGAAATTATATCAGTTATAGTAATTAGCTAATATAAGTAATAACAATAAAGCTTGTACTTAAGCACAGCTAATGGAGCTTAGTGTCAACACGTGATTTGTAAATGTGAATTAGAATGTGCAAACATGGATCTTTATTTGCTCTTTAGTCCTTACTTGATTAATAGTTACATTTACATACAAGAAGCACCATGAAAATCTGACTTGTATTGGGGAGAAGGACTGTGCATATTGTTCTGTGTATCACACTGTTGTGTATTTGCACTTTATGTACTGTAGTCTTGCATACTGTTATGTGTTGCACCATGGTCCTGGAGAAACGATATTTCATCCAATGTATACAAGCTATATACAGTAGAGGAATGACGATAAAAACCCACTTGACTTGATTTGACTTGATTGTTCAAAGACCCTTGGATGTTATCAAGCATGTTTGAGGTTATTACAGAATTTCATATCAAGAATAAAATATACCAGATGTTATTTTATTCATTTTGGTTTGACTGATTTCTTACAGTATTTATATGAAATAAATGAAATTCATCACAGGGGTTTGTAACATGTTCTGATGGAGTAGAATTTGGCAGAGGTAGATGGTGAACTCCATGTTGCCACACAGTTGTTTAGTGCTGCCCAGGAGGTAGCCATAGCATGTGTCAAAAATGGGAGTGTATTTGCTAGATGTTTTTTCTAGATAAGTATGCTTACTCAAGTACTTCCTATACCATCTGGGTTAACCTGTCTTTACTTGGTGCTCCCTAAAACACTCAGACAGCTGATCAGTGACCTGCCCATTGACAGTTACTTCCACAAAGCACTTGGGAGCCCTCAGGGGACACAGGACAGTCCTGGACACTGAAATAAGGTAACTTCTGAGAAAAGTTGATAGGTTTGTTAATATACCATGGCATCTATACCCTTGGCAGGAATGTTTTGATGTTGTATATAAGTTCAATGAATTAGACACAGATTTTTTTCATACATCATACATTCCCTGTGCACAAATCTGCACTAATTTCTATGATGAATAAGGGCCATTATTATCCAAGTGCATTCAAATTGTATATTTAGGGCATCTTCGTGAGCATCAGTGCAGGTGGTAAAACTGCACAGTGTGCTGCAAATGTAAAAAGTGTAGGGTATGAATGAATACATTATTAAGGTGTGTGATTAGGTGAGTTGTTGTGACATCAAATCAACCAATCCATGAGCTGCCCCCTTTTCCTGTAAGACCCAAGTGTGTAGTGCTGGTTGTACTTATCCTTGTGTCCTAACTATGAGTGGGTCTCTGGTCTTTTTCCAGTCTTCAACTGTCCAAGCTACTGTAGCCTTCCTCAACAAGGTATTTCTGCTCAGAGAACTGCTGCACTCTTTTTTGCCTCATTCTTTGTAAACTCTAGAGGTATTTTCATGGAATAATGACACCAGCCCATTTAGCACCAGCAACCATGCCATCAAAGTCACTGATGTGGACATTTGATTGCCACAATAACTTGAGAGTATATGTTAAAACTGTACAAATTTAAATGCATTGAATTCAATAAATGTACAACATATATACAGCTACATGTGAAATGGCTGTCATGGAATTGCATGTCCACATTACTAAAAGAATTTGCGAAGTGCAGTTACATGTATGTATGAAGGAGTGATCCTATTCTGTGGGAAGAACATTTTTGTGTGTCATGCTTAGTGGCAGCTTATACATAGCGGCAGATGGAGTACACCATATAGTATATTAGCCATTAAGCAAATGTTAATCTTCATAAAGTCAGTGGTGACAGGAACCACACCTTCTGTGTAATGCATATAATTTTATTTTTTAAAAATCATTGAAAAATATTTGAGCATAAGAAGCTGCGAAATGAAAACTGCAATCATTTAGAGCATAGTTTTCAGGCTTTTCCATTATTAGAAATTACTATTAAATAACTATGAAATAACTTTAATCTAGACCGTTTTCTAACTAGCTATGTAGCTAGGTTAGTAATGTGTCCCTGGAGTGCAATTATAAGCAATTAGAGACCATCATACTCACACGAATTGCTCATAAAATGATTGCTTATAACATCTGATTTCAATAAAGCAGAAAAAAGTACAAATCTGAAAGAGCTAAATTTCTTTACAAATGAGTCTATTTAAACAGTGAGATGTCAGACTTGTGTCAGAGCTGTTCATGTCCAACTAGGGGAAATCTATTGTTTGGCATTGTGTTGGGTTGTTTGTCTGCTTTTAGGCCAGACTACATCCTTCTGTTCTCTTCAAACAGAGAGTGTATTTGCATCAGCATCTGATGTGTAGTTGCCAAGCCGCAATGCTGTCAGTCCATCAGTCAGAAAGTCTTACTGGCTGATGGAGTTCAGCAGTTTGGTGAGAGATTTTGGCAATCTCTGTTTATCTGAGTACCTCCTTTTGGCTGATTTGATTTTTTTTCTTTGGGTTTTGCCTTCTTTGCATAAGAAGAAGTTTGTGTTACCAGTTCTGAAGTCCTGAGTCAAAAAGTCAGGAGGAAAGCACAAACCAAGGATGGTTTGGGTGCATTTATACCTGCAATTTATTTTCATGTTTAATATTCCACAATATAAACCTGATTCTCAAGACACATGAAACAATCAGGTATAAATATGGGACATGGTACTATGGAATATCACTGGCTGCATGGCTAACTTTAAAAAATGCCATTTATAAATAAAAGGTAGTCATCCCTTGTGAAATGACTGACACAATAGTCTTGGGGATGGCGACAAAAAAAAAATTCAAGTTGATCTCGTAACACTGTTATTGTAACACTGTATCTCCATAAGAAAAAGATTACCTTATGTACAATATTACAACAGTTTCTTTCAATAGAAATGGATATAGGCTAACAGCACTAGTCTGAAAGGGAGAGCTCCAGGCAAGAGAAAATAACTGACAACTAAGGTCTTGAGGATTTGAATACTTTGAGGCAACATTGTCAGGCAGTGAATATGAGGAACTGTAGCAACTGTGAACCTTACAGTGACCTGGAGTAAAGTTTTGAATGGTCTAATTTGTTTAATATTGAGTGACTTTAGTTAGGTTAAGATATGATACAGAAAAGCCCTATCCATCCATGAGGAAATATGAAGACAACAGATGCAAGAAAAATTTATATATATATAAAATCAGTGATCATGTGTTTTCCTTCAGGAATGTGGAAGAGGAGGATGATGCTGTTTAAAGTGTTTATCCTGTGCTTACTCTACGTGGCATCAGTTGGCCAGGCGCTGGACTGTCACAGTGAGTGCTGCCCACTTCACCCGACTGCTTCAGTGGTTGATATATTTAGTGTAACAACAAATTAATCAGTTGTCCATGAAATACATTTTTAATGGTAACTTACAGTCCTTCAGTTTGACTTATCAATCAATTAATTATTTTTCTGCCCTTGAATTTGCTCTAAACTGTGGCAAGAAATATATAGTTTAATACATTTCCATAAAATATTAAAATATAAGTTTTGGGAATTTTTTTGTATATATGAACTATAATATAATAGTAATATATTACTTTATAGCAAATAACTACCATACTATACATTTGTAGTAAACAGTTTTTATAATACATGCTAGTGATTTTGTGTGATATTACTATTGCTTGTACAATATTATGCAGTAATACCAAACAAAATCCATGAGCAATTTTTGATGTTATCACACTGCTTTCACATTCATAATTGAGGTTTTGTATGTGTTATATTCTCCAGAAATAGAAGAATGCCCCATAGACCTGTACTTTGTTATCGATACATCAGAGACCATCGCTCTGCAGGAGCCTCCACCAGGTAGCCTGGTTGACAGTGTCACAAATTTCACTAAGAAATTTGTTGAAAAGCTGGAAGACATAGAGTACAAGGGCAAGGTGAAGATTAGCTGGTCTGTGGGTGGACTCCACTTCTCCATGACACAGAAGATCATTAGCAGTCTCACCAATAAGGATGAATTCATCAGGCAATTAAAGAAGATCAGCTACTTAGGCAAGGGCACCTTCATTGACTGTGCCCTCAAGAAAATGACTGAGGAAATTATGATCAAAAATGTTGGTCCTACGAGCAACACCAAGACACAGCGCTTTGCAGTCGTCATCACAGATGGCCATGTGACTGGGAGCCCCTGTGAAGGCATCAAGGTGGCAGCAGAGCAGGCTCGCGACAAGGGCATTAAGATATTTTCCGTAGCATCATCCAACAAGCTGGAGGAAATAGGCCTTAGAGAAATTGCTAATTCTCCTGTTGGGGTTTACCGCAACAACTACATGGCTGTTGATCTCGCCAAAGGACGACCTGAGATTTTGATAGAGCACATTGACCGCATTTACAGCACCATGGTAATGTCTTGCTCCATACCTTGGCTTTGTATGTGCTTCTCTGTCAAACTTGAACTTGAACAAAAAGTTGAACTCAGTTTGGCCATCGTAGCGTGTTTTCTTTTCACTTTGTTTGTTCTTTGTAAGTGAGTATGTGTGAGTGACTAGTTTTAACCTGCCTCCTTTTTTGTTGATCTCCAGCTGCATCTAGCTTATCAAGAGGTAAGATCCCTTGAGTCATTTCTCTTGTAATATAACAAATATACCAAATATACCACATATGCTCTCTATTAGTAATGGATTGTTATATGAATGCATGAATATTCAAAGCCCTATTTTACCTTTAATTGTGTCTTTCTGACAGTGCTACAGTGTGCAATGCCTGCAAACACCTGGACCTCCAGGTCCACTTGGTCCCAGGGGACAGAAAGTGAGTTGTGGCTTCATCACATTCACTACATTTAATTGCCAGTGCAGGTGCTGTTATGTAATTTTTTAAATGTTGTGCTCTCTAATTCTTTAATGCTGATTACAGGGTGCCAAAGGAGACAGTGGTCCTACGGGTCCCAAAGGTGACAGAGGTCACCCTGTGAGTACAACCTATTGATACATTCCTGGAAATGTTTGAGCCACAATATAAAGAGACTATAATAATAATATAGTCTCTTTAAATGTAAAACTCAATAAGTATTTTAACAAAATCTTAAACCAACAGCCTATAGAAAAAAGTATAGGTGTGCGTGGTTTGTGTACAGCGGATATGTTCGCCAGTCCCATTTTGCAAGCCCAAGTCATGTCTCAGGTTTTTAATTGTGAAGTTAATGCTTCAGTTTCAGCTGACACTAAAATCATGAGGTGTAGGCATTTCCTGCACTTCGGTATATTATTTCTAGGGAATGCACTGCAGTACACACTGTATAAGATAGAGCATTTCCTAAATCTAAAAAAATAAGTACTAAACAAACAAAAAAAAACAAACTTTAAAACATGCTTTTATCCAGCATATATTGATCAAATATACTTATTCATTTGTGCCCTGGTCCCAGATTCCCATATGAAGGCAGGGCTAAACTTAAACATCAAAATAATATCATGTGCCTAATGAAACTGCATATTTTTAATGTTGCTTTCCATTAATTACACTGTTTAAAATGGACAGGTTAGTGTCAATATATATAATATCGGTAATATATAATATTAATAATATCAATAAGACTTACTGCTAACAGAGTTGTTTTCGTAGTGTGGGTGGTGCTTAAGGCTAGGCATTTGGGACACACCTGTTTTAGAGCCATACCAAACCTTACACCACTGTGAGCTTCACATTAATAGTATTGCTGGATGTTAATTAATTTAATTAGTGGATATTGATGCACCTAGTTTGATTTTTTGTATTGTAAACAACTGTAAATCCTAAATGGGCAGTAGTGTGCCTAAGTAAGGTAGCTATTAGTTTTACTATATTTACCTGTAGCAAGGTGACTACTTTGTGACTAAAGTTTTTGCTTCAATCTGTCGAATCCGCTCCTCATAACATTGACCTTAGAAAGAAAGAATTTTTGGATTCTGGAAAATGAATGCAAATAATGTAATGATGTGAATAATGAAGTAATGTTGTGTTTAGTAAACAGAAAGGTACAGATGTATTAAACAATTTAAATTAATTAAATTAACAAAAATATTAGACAAAAAACTGTTGTATAAAGTTTCAAGTAGCCAGTTTAATTATATAGATTGTAACTATCCCAGTGAATTTTTTCAAAGGTGCAAAATCACAAATATATTTTTGGGGAGGGTCCCTCAACTGAAAACGACAAAAACACAGTAGGCCATTACAAAGTGTTTATATAAATAAAGGCAATTCGTCTCTAAGCCGAAGTATGCACTGAATCCGAATGAAGTTCTTTTTTGCTGATTTGTCCCGCGATGAACACAGAGTTTCATCAGAGATTTCTTAGTCCACTGATGAAAATTCAGGGTAAAGAAGAAAAACGGAGAGACAGAAACAAAAAGAGTTCTTGAGCTGAAAACCTTAGTTTCTCAACCCGAACTCCATTTGAGTGAAGTAACGTAAGTGAAAGCCATGCTTTCTCTTAACCAAACAGGTATCTCTTACTCTACTGCCTACATCCATTTTATCCCTTAACACAGAAAATTCTTTAGAGCCCCCTGGAGCACAGTAGAGGAACTGCACAAAAACAACAACAACATAGCAACCGCACTATGGTCGGTTACCAGATTTTAATTTTTTTTCCCCATTTGATAACTGGTTAAAAATTGTTTTAATTGTTATATTCAATGACACACTTCATGCATAGTTGCACTACATTTTGTGCATACTATTGTGTTTTATGGTTATCTGTTTATTACCATGGATTCAATAGTTTATTTGTAAAGGTGCTAAACAAGCATTTAGTATCTAATTGTAAATTTAATATACTACTAATTACTAATTTTACTTGTGTTAGATTTTTGAATTGCATTCAATTCAGTGAGGAATGTATTCTAACTTATAGAAGAGCTTGGGCTGTTAGACATGTCTGTCTTTACTTGGGACTTGTAAACTTGAGACTTTAAAATTGATACTTGCAAATCAATACTTCTGAGATTATAATAAAACCTCGAGGAATCAGGACTGCCAGGTGAGCTTTATAGCTGACATGGACCTACAGCACTATGATGCAAAGATTAATTTTATTCTGTGTTTACTTACAGGGGGATCCTGGTATTGAAGGTCCTATTGGTTACCCTGGACCAAAAGTAAATATTTCATAATATGCATTCACTGATTTTAGTGTTGATTCCAGATATTACATGTGTCTGACAATTTTTTTTTATGGTTTTCACCTTCTCTTGTTTTAGGGAGAACGTGGTTCCAAAGGTGAAAAGGTAGGATATTTTTATATGGCCTATGAGAATAACTGTAGGAATTAAATATTTAATGCAAATACATGCAAATATTTAATAAATTATTTTGATTTTTTTTTTTTTATCATAGGGAGAAATTGGCTCACAAGGAAGGAAGGTAAGGTCATACATCATACTGTCTTTGTAGCTCATACATTCAAACACTCAAATTATTACATTCTGGCACTTTCAAGTAATACCATATTATTTGATCTCTCCTGTTTTACTAGGGAGTTGCAGGGGTGCCAGGACGCAATGGCACTGATGGTCAGAAGGTGAGAGTCGCAGACCGAAATGGATGAAAGTTAATCTTTCAGAAGTTACAAAAAAAATTGAGTCATCAATTGAAAAAACAAACATGATCATTTTTGCAGGGCAAAATTGGCCGCATTGGACCTCCTGGCTGTAAAGGTCAACCAGGTGACAAGGTATGTGTGTGATATGTCATATGTAAGCAAAATCCTGACAGACACTGTGTAATTACTGTGTAATTATAGTTGTTTACTCTATTAACAGGGTCCTGATGGTTATTCTGGAGATGTAGGAGACAGTGGCCCAAAAGGAGCTCCTGGAGAGAAGGTATTAGGCTAATCTGACAGAAAAACATGAACTTTTTGTACTTTTACTGTGCAGTGATCCGAAATCCCCTTTGTTTCTAGGGAGATCCAGGTCGACCTGGGAGAGCAGGGCCAACTGGGTCAACAGGAGAGCCTGGTCCCAAGGTACATTAAATAAGTGCAAGAGAGGAATTATTTCATTAATTATTGCATAATAATAATAATAATAATAATAATCACACTTCCTGCAGGGTGAGAGAGGTAGTCCAGGCACACCAGGTATCCCTGGACAGAAGGGCCCTAAAGTTAGTATTTGTGGGGGTTTTTTCTGCTATTTTATTTATATTAAGAAATGTTCTTACTTTTAACACTTTCATTTTGTTTTCCAGGGGACAGCTGGAGGCCCTGGCCCTAAAGGCGACCCTGTAAGTGAAAATGCGTATTGCCACATATCTCTATCCACAGTGATGTGGACATACAGATCTGAAAGCTGATCATTTCTTTTGTCTTGATAGGGAAGAAGAGGAGACTATGGACCAAAGGGAAGTCAAGGAACTGATGGACCAAAGGGAGACAAGGTAGGTGCTATTTGGTTCAGCCCTGTTTATTAGAGGAATTATATTGTCTCAGCAACTGATTCCACTGAAACAGAGCAGTAATCAATGTGAGAAATGGGTATGTGTTTCAGGGTGAACCAGGACCTGAAGGTCTAAGAGGACTTCCAGGTGAAGCTGGCAGTAAAGGAGTCAAGGTAATTATTATAGTTACAGTCATTTTATTATTATTACAAGTATCACTAATGCATATTATTACAAGTACACTATGCATGAATGTGTTTAGGGAGATCCAGGACTTCCAGGACCAAGAGGTCCACCAGGACAAATAGGAGAGCCAGGAAGAAATGTAAGACCACAGCACAACAGTCTACTGTGTAAATCTGCAGTGATAATGTGAATTTGAACAGCTCCAAAAATGTTTAAAAAAAAAAAAAAATCATGAGTCATATTATTCCTTTTGGAATCAGAATGGAGGAATAATACAAAACAACTTTTCTGGTTTTGGATTTTGTATTACATTTTATTGGCATTGAATTTTGGACTTTATATTGGAGGAGTTGATCTTAAATTGCTAAAATATTAAGAAATCTTAAATGGTCTTTCTTTGTGGTAGGGGAGCCGTGGTGACCCTGGTGATTCTGGCCCAAGAGGCGACCAAGGACCCCCAGGACTAATCGTACGTCCAACATTCCAACAAATATCAAAATAATCACAGGCTACAGGAAGCACCCACCCATATAAACAAACAACATGAAGTGTTTTTCTGAGCAGCATTTAGATCCAGTGAATAAAACTGACCAGGCGGAAAAAGACAATTCGCTGAAGGGCAAGGAACATGGGACGTGAAAGGCACGCATATGTTTTGGGTCATGGTTACATTTGTTTCTAGATTTGTTTCTAAAAACAGAAAAGGCACTAATTATTAAGTAGGACCTTTGCCTTGCTATTTTTACTGCTGTTTGACGCATATCTGTAAAAAATTAATTAATGAATTAATCAATCAATAATAATAATAATAATAATAATAATATGTATAATGTACATGGACTGGACAGCAGAATGGACTGCACTGATGCAAAATTTATGCTATCATTTCTGCATATTGTAGTTAAATATCACTTCATCCACTACATATTTTATTTATAGAAAGATAGAAGGATCGAGAGAGACACACAGAGCATTTTTTTAAAGTGAAAGGAAATTAATTTGATAACCTACTATACTAATACCTTCATAAAAATAAAAAAGAGGATGCACATGTTGCACAACATTTTATACCTCCCAACTTTTGTACAATACATACTATTTTGAATTGGACTAGCTGTAATGTAAATACTTTTTTTTTTTTTTTTAAACTGGTGGATCTGTGAAGCTAAGACTGTTTAAATGTCTATTTCTTACTCTTTACTTTTTGTTTGAATAATTAGCTTCATAATTAGGCATCTTTATCATCATCTTGAAATTTTATTGTAAGGTCCTGATCATAATGTAGAACTTAACAGAAAGAGATTTATTTACCCAGAAACTAATTATAATTATAATCTGCCAATCTACTGAACTGGGTTCAGGTCTGAATCTGTTTTTAAATGCAGTGTATAAAGGTGTGAATATTTAAATGTTATATCATCATAGATTGAGGCTCTACTCCCCGGTAAACTCCCTGTGTGTTCTGTTGTTTTCTGAATTAACATGCTTAGTTCATTTTTACTAATTTGCTAGCTGTACCATGTTTGTTTCTGTCATTATCATATGACTGTTTTAAGCGCATGTTATTGTATCTAATGCCACAGGGTGACCGTGGCAGACCAGGATTCAGCTACCCTGGACCAAGAGGACCAACGGTACTATAACTCCTATTTAGCTCAGTATGTCAAATTTATATAACTTTATATGAGGCCATTCTTGCAACTTGTTAATATCTTCTGCAGGGTGACAGAGGAGAAAAAGGTAGACCTGGAGCTCGAGGAAGCAGAGGAGACTGCGGTAAAAAAGGAGAGCCGGGACAGAAAGGAGTACCAGGAGAACCTGTGAGCAGAGCTTAATCTCCTACATTTATTTTCCTCCAGTGTTCAGATCATTAGAGGCTGACCTCTAGAATAACTATGTATGGGGGATTGATAGTTACTGTGTATGTGAAGAATAAGGATGTTCTTTATGTTCCTTATGTTAGGGAGAGCCTGGACCTGAAGGTGAGCCTGGACGAAGGGGGCCTTCGGGAGAGCCAGGTAGAGAAGTAAGTAGATTCACTGGACAAAACTGACATATGTTTATAGATAATACACTATAGTACTATAAACAAAAAGTATACAGGTATAATACACTCACTATCTACTTTACTAGGAACACCTGTCCACCTGTATATACATGCAATCATCCAGTCATTTGTGAGTACTGACCCTGTGCCCACTGTAGTTCATGGCTAACAGGAGTGGAACCTAATGTGGTCTTCCCTGTTGTAGTCCATCTTCCTCGATGTTCAATATGTTGCAAATTCTGAGATGCTTTTCTGCTCCCCCCGATTGTAAAGAGTGGTTATTTGAGTTAGGTAGACTTCTAGTCAGCTCGAACCAGTCTGGCCATTCTCCTCTGACCTCCCTTATCAACAAGACTTGAAGAACTGCTGCTTACTGGATGGTTTTGGCTTTTGCACCATTCTGTGAAATGATTGTGCATCAAAATCCCAGGTGATCAGCAAGTATCTGAAATACTCAAACCAGTCTGTCTGGCACTAATCATGCCACAATTCCGTGGTTGTCACTATTTTTCTCATTTTAATGTCTGACATTAACATTAACTAAACTCCTGGCCTGTATCGGAATGATTTTATGCATTGCACTGCTGCCATATGATTGGCTGATTAGGTCATTACATGAATGGGTCAGTGTACAAGTTTTCCTAATAAAGTGGTTAGTGAGTGTATGCCAATGAGACTATGATAAACATCACAGAATGCTAAACATCCACTGCAAACCTTACCAAGATAAAGCAGTTACTGAAGAGGAAAGAGGAAGAATAAAAAAAGTAATAGATGAGGTCAATTAAAGACATTTTGGATTTGTGCTTAGAACTCAACCTTCTTTTTGACAGGGTGATCCTGGTCCAGAGGGAGACCCAGGCCTTACAGTAAGTACAGTCCTAGAATCTTTATTTTTCATGATCTATCTTGTGATGGCATTTCAGAGGTTTAGTGAAGTAATTTGATTATCGTACATCTCCTCAGGATTGTGACGTCATGAACTATATCAGAGAGACCTGTGGGTGTTGTGGTAAGTGACATTTCCTGTGTCAGTCTAGTTGAAATAAAGTGCTTAGATACTACTTTACCTTCTCTGTGCTGTTTCAGATTGTGAGAAGAGGTGTGGAGCACTGGATATTGTATTTGTGATTGACAGCTCTGAGAGTGTGGGACTAACAAACTTTACCCTGGAGAAGAACTTTGTAATCAGCACCATCAACAGATTGGGCTCAATGGCTAAGGACCCCCACTCAGAGACAGGCAGGCACAGTTTACAACTACACCTAACATAATGTAAAGAAAAACATGAAGGTTGTGTGTGCTCTGTCATTAAGGCTGCCAAAGTTGTGCTGTCTTTTCTTGCAGGAACACGTGTTGGTGTGGTCCAGTACAGTCACAGTGGAACCTTCCAGGCCATCCAGCTAAACGACTCCAAGATCGATTCCCTTTCAGCTTTCAAAGATGCTGTGAAGAATTTGGAGTGGATTGCTGGTGGCACATGGACTCCATCTGCCCTGAAATTTGCCTATGACAACCTGATTCGTGATAGTCGACGGTCCAAGGCTAAAGTGACTGTGGTGGTGATCACAGATGGTCGCTTTGATCCCCGCGATCAAGACGCACTGCTAAGTTACCTCTGCACAGATAACAGTATTGATGTAAATGCCATTGGTGTTGGAGACATGTTTGAAAAGGAAGAGGAATCTGAGAGTTTGAAGTCCATTGCCTGTGACAAGCAAGACAGAGTGATGGGCATGAAGCGATTTGCTGACCTGGTGGCAGAGGAATTCATTGACAGGATTGAGACTGTTCTCTGCCCAAGTAAGTTGTCCATCTGCAAACATGCACCTTCATCTCCATTATATATCATTTTTAACTTTTCATCTATTCTGTAATATGTGGATATACATAACTTTCTTTTTATTGTTTTAGACCCAGTGATTGTCTGCCCTGACCTTCCATGCAAATCTGGTAAGATTCTATTCATTTTTAACAGGGTCCCTGGAAAAACTCTGCTGTCTGTCATTTCAAAAAGTATGAAATTCATGAAGATTAGAATGATCTAAATAAACTCAATTTTTCAAGGGCGCGGGTATAATTATTAAGTGGTAATACAACTCCCTTCACTTAAAGGGGGAAATAATATTAGAAATGAGAAAATAATGCTGATATAAGGAGAAAAAATTAAACTAATAAAGAATCAAGACTAATATTAAAGTAACTAATGAGAACATGCTTCAAGACGCTTCATATACTGTGATGTCTAATAAAAACTAAACCAGATTTACTTTTTTTTCCTCAGTGTAAATCTCAAATCTTTAAAATATTATTAGACTCAAAATAATAAATTAGCTCCACAAATAGCCACTATGCCGGTATTAATGCCCATAAAATTAATTAATGGCTCTTAAATAAACATAAAATTCTTTATAAAATTTGCACCTTTGATAAAAGTTTAAATAATTTAACCAGTCAGTCCAAGCATAGTTTGCACTGTGCTCTGTGAGCGGAGCCAGTCGCTTGGAGACTCCTAAAACTATTGTCTCACTGCTCACTTGCAGATGTGTCATCTCAAAGGAATGGGTACTCCATACATGGATTCTTTGCAGAGGAAGGGACAAACAGCCTTGTCCCAACTACTGTCCCAAACGTCTCAAACTTACTCAACTCTCTGCAGGAGGTCAAGACCCCCGATGCCTACACCAGGGCTGTAGCCACAATGGCCTACACAGCCCAGAGAGCCAAGTTCGCCATCGGGCCAGAGAGACAGCAGTGGACTAATTTGTTCATTGACTCTTTCAGAGTTGTCTATGGCGATCTCCTGGGTGACCCTAACAAAGCCTTGGGGTTGTGTTAGGCAATGCCAGCTCATTATTTGGCCAACCTGGGCTGTCAGAAAGTGGCTATGGCTTTATATTTTTGGTGGTGAAAACTGGTTGCTCTTGGCCTCGCTGTAGGATTATGTGAAAAGAAAATGAAATTGAAATTACTAAAAACATCTAAAGCTTGCTGAACTAACATTAATTTGAGACAGCTGTATTCAGGGCTAAAATTTGAACACTAATGCACAATGGCCAGTTAGGTGACCAGTACTAAGCATGATAATGACCTAACCATGACTTTTCTTTTTTCCTTTTTTTTTTAACTTAGAGGAAATTTTATGATTATTAAGATGGAATCCTCTTTCTCCTGACCTCGGTGCCTGCTGCTTTTTGAAATACTTTTACATTGTTATTTTTTATATACTTGAACAAGGCTAAGAGATAGAATTAAGGCATCCTGCTGACTGTGAGACCTTTTCATGCCTGCACAATTTAATGTTATTAATCTGGGCTAAGCTGCTTAAATCCTCAGGATATAGGAGGCATTTTGGTTCTGCAGATGGATATATTTGGCAGTTGTGAATAATCAGCTGAGATATCACAGTAATAACCAAAACTCATGCTATGTGTAAATACTGCATTTTGAGTAAACCATGCCACAATTTTCCGATAAAGTTTTGCACTTTGCACAGTACCGATGGGCCTTATTTTCTCTACGGCCTATACATAGTTATAGAATACATGTTTTGCTTTCATGATTAAATAGATAACCTCACTGCCAGTTCCATTCATGCAGTAATTATATTTCAGCATGAGCTATGACATATAAAGCATGAACCTGGAAAACTTGCACCAAAAATAGCCCAGCAGCTCTGAGTTCAAAAAATTGTTTCAACTGTAGGGAGAGTAGGCTGAAAAACATGTCCTGTGAGGTTAACAAATTTAAAGAACATGGGGAAATAATTTCTATGTATGACTATGGATAAAATCTGAAAGTTAAGAATACAAGTTGATGCAAATAATGGCTATCATTATTGTATGTAATAACGCTGTACATTAAATGTGCAATTAGAAAAAGAGCTCTAAGACTGCAAGACCATATCAAATAAACATATATTGCAAACAAACTGCGTTTTAATTTAAGTTATTGTCTATTTTAACAGTACTTATAATTCTGTAGCTAAGGATCCAATGCAGTCTTTTAGCGCTATTACAGTCAGGTCTGGAAGTATTTGGACAATGTATTTGGACAGAGTTTTTGTGATTTTGCCTTTGTACACCACCACAATGGATTTGAAATAAAACAATCAAGATGTGATTGAAGTGTAGACTTTCAGCTTTATTTTAAGAGGTTCCACAAAAATATGGCATTTACCATTTAGGGATTGCAGCCATTTTCAACAAAGTACCTCCATTTTGAGGGGCTCAAAGGTATTTGGACAAAGTGACATAACTGTAAATATAACCATAATTTTAATACATGAGCTTGGAGCTCATGGACATCACCAAATTCTGAGTTTCCTGCCTGGAGATGCTTTGCCAGGCTTTCACTGCAGCCACCTTCAGTTGCTGCTTGTTTGTGGGTCTTTCTGCCTTCAGTCTTGTCTTCAGTGAGTGAAAAGCAGCTCTACTGGGTTGAGATCAGGCGACTGACTTGGCCATTGAAGAATATTCCATTTCTTTGCTTTCAAAAAGTCTTGAGTTGCTTTCGCAGTATGTTTAGGGTCATTATCCACCTGCACTGTGAAGCGGCGTCCTATCAGTTTTGTAGCATTTGGCTGAATGTGAGCAGAGAGTATAGCCCTATACACCTCAGAATTCATCTTGCTACTTCTGTCAGCAGTCACTTCATCAATAAACACCAGTGAGCCCGTTCCATTGGCAG
>CM040985.1:22735492-22757930 GCA_022985145.1 Pangasius djambal | reverse complement strand
ACAGTACAATGACTACAACACCGACCAGTACGCAGTTCTGTTAAAGTGACCAATAGTGTCAATAGTGCAAAAGTTACTGAGTTTGATATAAATAGCTGAAGTAGTGTAAACAGTAAAGATAATAGTGTAAACATAGTAGTAGCAGCAGCATAAAACATGTGCAAAACATATGCATAGAGCATAGAGAATGTGTGTGTGTATATATGTATGTGTGTGTGTGTGTGTGTGTGTTCCTTCAGACCAGTTCTAGGTATTGAGGAGTCTGATGGCATGAGGGAAGAAACTATTGCACAGTCTGGTTGTGAGGGCCCGAATGCTTCGGTACCGTTTGCCAGACGGCAGGAGGGTGAAGAGTGTGTGAGAGGGGGGTGTGGGGTGGACAAAGGGTAACCGAAACTGGATAGTTGAAGACTGGAAAACCGTAACAAGGTCTTTTTTTCTAGTCTTCACCTGATCACACCAGTACTAGACTACGGAGCAATCGGGCCATTTAAACATCACCCATATTTTTGAGGTTATAAATTCTTAAAAACAGACACAATTTAATCTTGGTAGTTCGCTTTTTACCATTTGAATGATTTTTTTTTTTTTTTTTTTTGCATTTTGCATTTTGCATTTGTCACCTATTAGAATCATGCGGGACTGTTTGGAAACATAAAATGAGGCATAAGAAAAAAAAAATATCTTCTAGTACATGGTTTTAGCTACCAGAGGTAATTAATCCTTCAGGAAATATAGTTGCCTATATTACTGCTGCCTGTGTTAGCTTTTTGTCTCAAAACCCAACCATGAAAAATCAAAAAATTATAATATTAATATAATTATATATTACATATATATTTATTAATAATATTGATATATTAATATAATAATTTACAGTCTTTATCCATTTCTTAGTTGTTTATTATTATTATTATTATTATTATTATTATTATTATTATTATTATTATTTAGAGAGATAATCTTACTTTATTTTTTTCAGTCTGCAGCAGAAACCAATCAGGATTGTTTTGTGGTTACGTCATTCTCCTTCTCGTGCGCATGCGCAGTGGCTCTGTGACCCGCACCAGCAGTGTCTGCTGTGTGTGTAAGAGGAGTTGTGTAGACGCCATCCTGAATGGAGGACGTGAGTGTGTTTACAGATTGCACTTTGCTTTCCGCTGTTCTGTGGAGTATTTTGCAATGAGCCAAAGAACAATTACGTTTGGTTTTTATTTGTAATTATTCATATATAGCTTCCCTGTAGAGATCCACACGTTGTTTCTGATCTGTGCAGTGCGTTAAGATGGCCAGCAGTACCCAGTTCACCAAGGACCTTTGCACTCCAGCTTTCACTGTGGACCTGGATATTGTGAGAAGAAACTCGGACGCAATGCTGGACCGCTTCCTGAGGCTCGGGGTGCAGCTCCGACCTCACATGAAAACCCATAAGACCATGTGAGACTTGATTAACATATGACTCTTTTGTTGTGCATTAACCCAAGCCAGCCATTGATTGCAAGTCATCCACCATCATCAATTAGCAGTGTTTTTAAGAACTGTACACTGTAGAAAGTTCCAGGGTTTGAGTTCCAGTTGCAAGCCTGTTACTCACTCACTCATTCACTCCCAGCAGGGGTTGTCAAACTTTTAACTCTAAAATGAACTCCATAGACCCCACAACACATTTGTTTTATGAGCCTAATCTGTTTATTCAAATATCAGACTCCTTATTTAGATGCACAATAACATTCTGCCTATTTATTAGAGCCATACAGCCTTTTTATTCCTGGACTTTCCACTGACCGAACACATTAGATTCCAGTAAAGGTTATGTCTATATGTCTTATGAAGTAGTGAGGTTTGAATTAAACCCATTCAGTTCAAGTGATTTAGTCAAACAGGATAATATATCTAAGAAATCAATCAGAAATAGAACAGATTTGATAATGACAGGTTGTGGTTTACACTTCTGTGAGCCACTGATGTTTTTATGGGCTCCACTTTGAGAACCACTTGCACAGTTCCCCAGCCCTGGGGTACCCTCCTGTCCAAGTGTTGCTTGAATATAATGATGCATTTCTGTTTTCTCTCTCTGGGCCTCAGTGAATGTGCAGACATCATGACCAGGGGCTCACGAAGGTGCATTGTGGTGTCCACCCTGGCCGAGGCTTCTTTCTATGCTGATGGTGGTTATGATGATATCCTCTACGCATATCCAGTAACCTCTGACAAAGTAAAGCGCTGCGCAGAATTATCAGAGAGGCTTTCTTTATTCCATGTACTGGTGGACAACAGCTTGGCCCTGCAAGAGCTGAAGGCGAGACCGCTGAAGCAGGGCAAAGTCTGGAATGTATGGTTGAAGCTGGACTGTGACAATGGTAGAGGTAAGATGTCCAGCGAGTAAGTGACTCTTACGTTTGTCCATATTCTGTACATGTATACTGGGCCTAATTTATTTATCTTTTTAGTAAATCTGTGTGTAAATGTTTGCGTAAGTTTCTGAAAGGCTGATTGTCTTCGTACTCGTGCGTATATTGATTACCTGTAAAGCATGTTCCCAACACAGCTCATTTGCATTCAGTGACATCCACAAAACTCCATAAAAGGTCATGTTTAAAGACAACATTGAGCATGTTGAGCATGAAATGAACGGTTAAAGTAAAGTCTGAAAGACAAAGTGGAAGCTATTTTTACTCAATGAATGATGACAATAAATTCAGAATTGGAAGTTATTTTGTGTCACTTCTATGCCAATGAAAATATTTAATAATAAATATATATATATATATATATATATATATATATATATATATATATATATATATATATATATATATATATATAATATTAATAATAATAAGTGTTAAATTTTAGTTTATTTATCTTAATTTATGGGTTTGTGGTGGCTCTCTTTCTTAATTTTGCATATTATTTAATTGATGCCAATAATATAAACAACTCATTTTCATAAACTGTTCTCGAAGCTACTGTTAGTCCCTGATCTAGTGAACTAGCATGAGGATGTGTTTTTGATAGAGACTCCAGAGCTCGTCTATAAATCGCTTTGGATAAAGGCGTCTGCTAAATACTGTAAACATAATGAAAATAGGCAGTTTAAACTCAAGTATATTCCATATATCAAAGTGCAGTAATTTATGCAAATTATGTGAATTGATATAATTCCAGTCAAGGTTTACATTAGTCGTCTTATGTGTACATTTACACACACTCAGGAGCACGAGAAGGATATGAAAAATTTACTGAATTTGTCAGATTTTCATGTAATAACACATTTCTTGTGTAAATGCTTGTACAAACGATTTCATAAGCAGCTTGATAAATGAGGCTCATTGTTTGCTGTATACTTTATCTTCCTGATCACTCTAGTATGTAATTCGTCAGTAGTATGACTTTAAGTAATAACTATAAACTCACCCCACTGTTAAAGACTGGTGAGTCTTTGTAGTTAATTTAAAGTGCATTGACTGGTAATTATTAGTTATTGTGGGTTTTGCTGACTAGGTGCTTTTGCATTTCTATTTTATATTCTACTTTTTTAGTGGGCATTCCTCACTCCGATCCTGCTGCTCTGCAGTTAGCCAAGGAAATTTCAGAGGCAGAAGGGGTGGACCTTACAGGAATCTACGCCCACTGTGGAAACACCTACGGCTGTAAGGGGGAGGCGCAAATTAAGGCTATCGCCCAAGAAACGACATCTTCTGTGTTGCAGTTTGTGGAGAAGTATGCTAACCATGTCATGCTTTTCAGAGAGTGGTATATTGTTTTCGATTCCTAAAAAACATGCTAGTTATTACTAATAGCTAGATAATGATCATGTTATTGCCTTCCATGCAGTACAGTTCTCTGTTTGTCCTGTTGAATATTACAGGCTAAAAGCTGTAGGAATCCAGAATGTGAAATCTAGCATTGGTTCCACCCCTTCATGTAGCCACCCAGTTTTAGACATGACTATGTTAAGTGAGGTCCATCCTGGAAATTATGTATTTTACGGTCAGTAGTATGCAATATAATTTTCTGTTTGACATTTAGATTTATATGCATTTATATTGTTGAGTATATATGCATTGAGTTCTTTGTATATCTGTTGTATAGATGTGCAGCAGTTGCTCATTGGCTCCTGTAGACTTGAGGACATTGCAGTGCGGGTGCTGACGAGGATCATAGGTCACTACCAACGTAGGAACCAGCTCCTGGTCGACTGCGGCTGGGCCGCCTTGAGTCATGATGGTGGAGGCCGTTTACCAACAGGCTATGCAATTATTGAGGGCCATCCAGAACTAAAGTAAGAAATACTACACTACATGGTCAAAAGTTTGTGGACACCTGACCATCACTCCCATATCTGTGTCTTCTCCAAACTGTTGCCACAATGTTGGAAGCACACAATTAAATAGAATGTCTCTGTATGCTGTAGCATAACAATTTTCCCTTCACTGGAACTAAGAGGCCCAAACATGCTCCAGCATAACAGTGCTCCTGTGTACAAAGCGAGCTCCATGAAGACATGGTTTGCCATAGTTGGTGTGGAAGAACTCAAGTGGCCTGCACAGAGCCTTTACCTCAACCCCACTGAACACCTTTGGGATGAATTGGAATGCTGACTGTGCCCCAGGCCTTCTCACCAACATCAGTGTCTGAAAAACTAATTGCCTTCCTAAACTTAATAACTGGTTGTGCCACTTTTAGCAGGAACAACTGCAACCAAACACTTCTGATAACTGGAGGTCAGTTTTCACATTGCTGTGGAATGATTTTGGCCCACTCTTCTTTGCAGAATCGCTGTAATTCAGCCGCAATGGGTTACTTTCGAGTTTCAGATCCTGCCACAGCATCTCAGTGGGGTTAAAGACAGGACTCCACCCCAAAATCTTAATTTTGTTTGTAAAAGACACTTGAAGGAAAGTGCTGAATCTGCCCTATTCTGCATACTTGAGTTCACAGATGCTTTTGATAGGCTAGTGTTGCTCTGATGCCATCCCTCTGATGCATTATAACTTCAGCTTTTTGGAATCACACAGTTTCAGGATATTTGTATGCACTAATGATAAGTTTCTGTGATTTTATTTGTTTGGTAGATTGGTGTCAATGACTCAGGAACATGGCAGAGTGGAGCCTACCTCTGGAAAACTAGATTTCACTCAGTTCCCTCTGGGCTCCATGCTGTCCCTCTTGCCTTACCATGTGAGTTGCTACTGCTTTATATTCACCAATACCAATGCTTATCACTTCATTACCAACATTTAAATAGTACAAGTACACGAGACCCATTCATTAAAGTCAAACACATCTATTACATAACATTTAATTGGCACTGTCAGTTTAAATACAGTACAATACTGGCAGTACCCTCCATATAGACAATGTGCATGCACAATAGGTAATACAGTGTTCTGAGTTGGGTTATTTTGGGAATCTGGCTACGAAATAGTTCATCCAATCTGAAAATTGACCAGTTATAGATTAGAAGGGCTGAAACACTGATACTAGTATGGGGTAAGGAGTGTTTTTTTTTTTTTGGTAAGGTGCCTAAATGAATTTATAAAAAAAATGCAGCAAAATGACCAAGAAAAAGAACGTAACTCAAGCAAATGAAATGGTTTATTGTATTGTCTGTCATTTTGATTTCTAACTTTAAACCAAAGTAGCGTTCTGTTACTAGTGTGTTTCATCAGTGACTGAGTGCATGACATCAGCTTATTCAAGGGCATAGGCATAATAATTCAGTTCTCACACTGACCAAACAATGCTTGTCTATCTGGCTTGATCACACACAGATGTGTGGTGACCACACGCACACACACACACACACACACACACACACACACGGAGCAGTGGGCAGGCCTTTTTTTTTTTTTTTTTTTGGCTGCAGCGCCGGGGAGCAGTTGAGGGTTCGGTGCCTTGCTCAAGGGTCTCACCTCAGTCGTAGTATTGAGGGTGGAAGAGAGCACTGGTCAATTATAAAAATGATAATTTGGAGAAAACTGGGGATTTTTAAATTTTGTTATACCATAGTCATGAACTACAGTGGAAACTGATCTATTTGTCTTAGCATACAGTCCTCTCCAAATGTACTGGAATGGCAAGGCCACTATTTTTGTTTTCACTGAAGACATTTGGGTTTAAGATCAGAAGATGAATATGATACTGATCAGAATTTCAGCTTTCATTTTCTGATATTTACATCTAGAACTTAAAACATGGCACCTTTAGTGCCAGACCACCCAATTTTTAAGCCATGACACTACCTCCACTGTGCTTGACTGATGAGCTTGTATGTACTGGATCATGAGCAGAGCCTTTCTTTCTCCACACTTTGACCTTTCCATCACTTCAGTAAAGGTTCATCTTTTGTGGCTCATCTCTGTATTTCTTTGTGAATTCCAGCCTGGCCTTCTGATTCTTACTGCTAATGAGTGGTTTGCATCTTGTGGTATGATCTCTATATTTCTGCACTCAAGGTCTTCTTCAAACGGTGGATTGTGATACTGTCAGTCCTGCCCCTTGTTGTTGGTGATGTCACTGTCTGTTGTTTTTGGGTTTTTCTTCACATCTGTCACAATGTTTGTCATCAACTGCTGTATTTTTCCTTGGCCAACATTTTCGATGTCTTGTTGTTAGTACACCAGTGGTTTCTTTCTTTTTCAGGACATTCCAATCTGCTGTATTGTTTATGCTCAATGCTTGTGCAATGGCTCTGATCAATTTTCCCTCTTTTATCAGCTTCAAAATGGCTTATGTTTCTCTTATAGACAGCTCTCTGGTTTTCATGTTGGCTTATCCTTTTTAAAACTAATGCAGTCAAAGGCAAAACCCAGGGCTCAGACCAAGAGTAGACATTCAGGGCTATTAATTATTTAATCAGTCAATCTAACAGGGCACACTCGGGTGACAAGAGACACCTGTCAGTAACATGTTCCAATATTTTTGATCACTTGAAAATGGGTGAGTTCAAACTAAATGTGCCATGTTATTTAACACCAAGTTGTTTAACAAATCTACAGTAGATAGTACATTTCAGGAAATAAAAGCAGAAATTCTGATCTGTCATCTCATGTTCACTTTTGATCTCAAACCAAAATGTCATCAGTGTATAGCAAAAACAAAAGAATGGGCCCTGTCGTTCCAACACTTTCGGAGGGAACTGTAGTGCTTGCAAACCCACTGCACATAGCCAAATTTGAAAGCTACTTAAGGCTGTTTTTTCAGGTGGGCCAAACTAGAAAAGGCATTTTCAAATCACTGACTGAGTGACTGACAAGCTATCTGGCTGACTGAGTCCCACTGAGCCCCGTACATTCGCGAGGAGTCTAGCCACACTGGGGGAAAAAAAGGGAATATGTTGTCTTTCATATTCAAGAGAATATATATACAGCGTGTCCCAAAAGTCTCCACACATAGGGGAAATTAACACTTTTTAGCAAAATGTAACTATTTACAAAACATCCTCTACATGACTGCCATTTCTTTGTAAACGCACGCGGAGTCATCTCTCCCACTTGTGATGAATGTGTTGGCACATCTGGTGTTATGCATGTAATTGCATGTTCATTGCGACCTTGCGACAGCTTCCCGATCCAGCTATGAGAATGATTTCAATATGTTCTTCTTTTCTCAAATGCATTCTTAAAGGTCTGTCTGAAAAAATGTTTATATAATATAAAGTAAGTATGAAAAATTTTATAGGACAGTTTGCTAAAAAGTTTTAATTTCCCCTATGTATGGAGGCTTTTGGGACACCCTGTAGTTTACATATTAGTTTATGTTACTAGTTTGAATACTGTAGAGTGTGATTTACATGGTTAGTGCATGTGCTGTAGAATAGTGCAGTGGTAAATATTCAGTGTCAATCCTGCACTTTTATTCAGGGTTTTGAAAATATACAATCAAATCATGATGGATGTACGAAAGCAAGTTGTGTTAATGTAACACAATTCTTTCCCATGGAGCCAATGTACCCAGTTGAATTAAGTAAATTCGGTGAGTCTAGCTTGCCAAATTTCAATCTTGGCTACCCTTAGCAAGAAAACACAGAAATTGAGAATGGACATACTCATTAAAGTGGCACCAGTTATAATGCTTCAGTAAGCTTGAGTACAGCATGCATAAGCCTTCCATTTAAAAAAAAAAAAAACATGTACAGGGCAGCCATTGACATTGCTGCTTTTAAGTTTTGTCAGGAGTGCTCCAGCAAAGGGCTTTGTAAGGTCATAATCACTCACTGGGAATTAAAGGATGTTGTGTGTGTGTGTCTGGTATTTTCGAGTTGACCAAAATGCACACAAAAAAAAAATAGCTTAATCTCACACTGAATATTTGGGAAAAATCTATGAATAAATAAACTTCAATTAAAGGTGATATTTTTGCTCTCATTTTCAGTGTGAGATTATTAACTGCAAAGGCATTTTTCATGCTCCTTTAACCTTCCTTAATAAGCATGCCAATAAGTCTGGAGCTGACTGTAGTTTCTACAAGCAAATAAATACCCTCTCTTTCAGGGATGCGAAAGCAAACAAAAAAAGGCCATTGCAGTTTTTCTCACACAAAACCAGCCATTTTATGTATAAAGAACCACTTTTTAGTGAAATACTGCCCTCTGTTGTAGGTTGATGCTCAAGAGTTACTTGCCTTGTAAAAATGCCTTCTTTCTGGGAAACTTTGCAATCTAAATGCTAAATTGTAGCAATTTACCATAAGCGTGTGAACAAATTTAGTAAAATTAAGTAATTAAGTATAATTCTTATCGCAAAGCTTATGTGCTCTGAACAAAGTACACTGTATTCACATGGATGCTTGTATATCAAAGAAGATTATAAATAAGCTGTTGGAAATGGTTCTGAAGAAAAAGGAGGTTACACATGAAACCACGACTGAGGTGGACCACCCCTTGAGTGGTTTCCCTCAGACCTAATCGAGTATTCGTGTTTGCTTGTTTCCTTGCCAGTAATAACCTGCCACCTCATAACTGTGATCTTGGCCCCTATGAAAGGCCCCTGCTAGGTCATATTTTCTCTCTGGTCATTCTCATTTATTAGAATGGCCCAAGTGGCCTGGCAGTACTCAATCACTCACAGAGCCTCAGTCACATATGTAGCCTTGCATTCTACTTGCTTTCTCCCTGGACTGCCAGGGTAATTTCCTATGGAAACCTTCCTTCATTTTTACCAGGCTTGCAGCAATGACGTTTGAGCCAACTCGGTTATCCTCATCTGTATTAACAATTACAGTCACCTACAGCACTTCAGTTCTATATCTCCCACTGCTTCATAGTGCCTGTAGGATTTCTTTACCCATTGTGTCTGCAGTTATGGTCATTCTCATTAAAGGCCGGGGGCAACTGTGCTCTGTGTTACGGATTCCAGCCACAGAGCACTTTGTGAATAATTCTCTTCATATTTAGCTGCGTGCCACGTTGTTTCAGGCACAAGGCTTCATCAGCCTGTGACACCAATGAGATCACTGGCATCTGAGGAATTAATCACAATCTTAGCATTTCTGTGTATACATTGTGGGACAGCCTAGTCCAGGACAGTAAAGGCACTTGTTCTTCCT
Source organism: Pangasius djambal (assembly GCA_022985145.1). Lineage (NCBI taxonomy): Eukaryota > Metazoa > Chordata > Actinopteri > Siluriformes > Pangasiidae > Pangasius > Pangasius djambal. Next base: position 22,748,378 of record CM040985.1, on the reverse strand, counting down.
TCTCCATGGACTGATTACCCAAGTCTTCTGCCCTTATCTGTTCCTGCTACTGCAGCATGGTGAAAGAACTTACCTTTTTCTTTCTAGCAGGCTTACAGCTATACCTATTGCTTGTTTCACTCTACAGCATCAGAGAAACGTAATAAATGGCCAGCATTATTTCCATATCCTGTGCATTACTTGCTGCTGTCTGCTTTATGCTGCAGTTAAGAGAAAGGCTCTGTATGTGCTTGTTGAAGATGCTTAGGTTCTAAACAGTTTGCTTGGCTGAACAAACCGTTAGCCATCATACCCTGACATACTGGTTGTGGGGAAAGTTAGCAAGGTTAATTCACACAAGGTAAGAATTTGTCTTAGGGTCCATCTGCTAAAAGCCGTCTCAAACAATAGGCCACATGTCTCTTTCAGCAACTAATCAGCAAATATTAGAATTACTCAATGCACTCAGATGATAAGTTTTGTCTCATTAGCCGGAAACAAAGGATTAGAGCGCTATACTCAACATATTTAATCCATTACATGGATATGTTGAGCATATTACTCAACATATCCACTTCCTTAACTCATCGACAAGGCAAGCTCTCATTGGGAGATCTAGAGTTTGAATCCTGATGATGCTACAGCCAGGAGTGGCCAAGAGCCAACGGAGCAAAATTGGTCGTGCTCTCTGGGTGGCATTCTCTCTCTCCCCTATCAGTAACAACAACAATAGCCAATAGCTATTTATGAGTTCATGTATGTGGAGGAGGACAGATAACACTTTCCTTCTAGTGTGCTACACTGCCCTGTGATTTAAATAATGGCAAAATATGTGATTTATATCCTAGTTGAAACGCAGGTGATCAGTCAGAATAACATTGTATCGATTTGCATTGATCCTTCCCTGTAAGGAGACCCACGGCATGGCAGCAAAATGTTTCCAACAGCATAACAACCACTGTTGTTTCCATTAAATTGACACTGATTTATATATTATAACTAAAATCTCAAGTCTGTGTGCCATTATTCAAGTTATTCACTTTATCATATCTGATAGTTTGGTGTAAATGCGGTGTTCGCATCAAATCAGAAATGACGTTCCATTCAAGAAAGGCTTTGGGCAAATATACACTGATCAGCCATAGCATTAAAACCTAATATTGTGTCTAATATTGTGTAGGTCCCCCTTGTGCCAGCAAAACAGCTCTGACCCGTTGAGACATGGACTCCACAAGACCTCTGAAGGTGTGATGTGGTATCTGGCACAAGAAGTTAGCAGCGGATGCTTTAAGTCCTGTACTTGCGAGGTGGGGCCTCCATGCATCGTACTTATTTGTCCAGCACGTCCCACAGATGCTCAGTCAGATTGAGATCTGGGGAATTTGGAGGCCAAGTCAACACCTTGAACTCTTTGTCATGTTCCTCAAACCATTTCTGAACTATTTTTGCAGTGTTTCATCATAATCCTGCTGAAAGAGGCCACTGCCATTAGTATATACTGTTGCAATGAAGCAATGTACATGGTCTGCAAAAAAGTTTAGGTAGGTGGTATGTGTCAAAGTAACATTCACATGAATGTCATGGCCCAATGTTTCCCAGCAGAACATTGCCCAGAGCATCACACTGCCTCTGCCAGCTTGCCTTCTTCCCATAGTGCATCCTGGTACCATCTCTTCCCCAGATAAGCCATGCGCACGCACTCGGACATTCCCAAGATGTTTAAAAAAAAAAAACACGATTCATCAGACCAGGCCACCTTCTTCTATTGCTCCATGGTCCAGTTCTGATGCTCACATGCCCATTGTAGGCGCTTTCAGCAGTGGACAGGGGTCAGCATGGGCACTCTGACCGGTCTGCGGCTACGCAGCCCCATACGCAGCAAGCTGTGATGCAGTGTGTTCTGACACCTTTCTATCATAGCCAGCATTAACTTTTTCAGCAATTTGTGCTCCAGTAGCTCTTCTGTGAGATCGGACCAGATGGACCAGCCTTCGCTCCCCAGGCGCATCAGTGAGCCTTGGGCGCCCCTGTCGCTGGTTCACCTGTTGTCCTTCCTTGATGCACTTTTGGTAGGTACTAACATACTGGGAACACCCCCACAAGGCCTGCCATTTTGGAGATGCTCTGACCCAACCGTCTAACCATCACAATTTGGCCGTTGTCGAAGCCACTCAGATCCTTACGCTTGCCCATTTTTTGTGCTTCCATCACATTAACTTCGAGAACTTGCTACCTAATACATCCCACTATGTCAGTGTAACGAGATATTCAAGATGTAATAATGTTATTATTTAACATTATTATTAATATGTTATTATTAATAATGTTATTCACATCACCTGTCAGTGGTTTCAAAGTTATAGCTGATCAGTGTAGATGGTGTGCATGAAGGTTGAATATTCATCACCTGAAACCTCTAAGTCACTATGTATTCAGTGGAAATTCTAATCAAATCAATGGTAAATCTCAAGATAGGCCTGTGACCCATGGATTGTGTTTGGTAGGCTTGTTTCATCAGTTAGCTTGCATTTTTCCCAGAAATAAGGTTTATTCTCATTTTTTTAAAACTGCTTTCATTTTAAAGTAAGCTGTCTTTGGAAATAAGCTTATTTTATTTTAAATAAATTATGTTAGTTGAGGTTAGTCTGTTTTATTTTCAGTTGACTCCCTTTTTAGGTGTTTTTATATGAGTAAGTGTTTAGAACAAATAGTCATGAAATTCAGTTGCGATCCTCACTACCTCTGGTAATTGCTGGTGAGGTTACAAAACCAATGTTCTTTTATTTTTATCTGAGGTTTGCCATTATTGACTAATAGTGCTTTAATATAGACATTTATAAAGTGCTCTAGGATTGAGTCCCAAACTTCAGCCTGATTAGCTGGGCCCAGAAGCCTTACATTGGTGCTCAGCATTCTTGTGATATGTTAAGGCGTGCAGTGATGTCTTGGGTGGATACAGTTCTTATAGTGTATATATATCATGGTGGAAGTATTAAAACACAGGGAAGGTTAGCTGTTTATGTAATGGGGAGGTAGTATAGAAGATGTGTGACATTCTGCATATTGTATAATAACCATTAACATTTAAATATGTTATTTATACTGTTGACTAACTAGGAATGTTATGCTAAAGATACTAATACATTATTGTGATTTACAGGCTTGTGCTACAGCTATGATGCATCCAGTCTATATTGTCCATTCCAAAGGAAAGGTTGTAGGCACTTGGAAACCCACACGTGGATGGTAACCAGCAAAAAAAAACAAAAAAAAAACGCAAGACTTCTATCAGGAATACTTATTAATCATTCAGCTATTAAAATGGGGAGAAATGGTTTAGTAAATAACAAAAATTTGAATAATGTGTTCAGTTTGATCTGTATTGATGTTTGGGATATAACAATGAAAATTAATTAAATCTATAAGATGGTATACGGCACATCAGATCAATAGATAATAGATTTTCTTTGCATTTTAAATAAAATAACAATAAAACACTGATCTCACTTTTCACAGGGGTAAGTATTTTACCGTGAAAAGGTGAAAGATAAATGGTAAGATTTTTTCTTAACATACATAATACAGACCTACATTATATCACCAGAAGTATATGGACACCTGCCCATCACACTCACATGTGGTTCTTCCTCAAACTGTTGCCACAAAGTTGGAAGCACACAATTGTATAGAATGTCTCTGTACTCTGTAGCTTTACAATTTCCCTTCACTGGTACTAAGGGGCCGAAACCTGTTCCAGCATGACGATGCCCCTGTGCACAAAGCGAGCTCATGAAGACGGTGTGTGAAGGTTGTAGTGGAAGAACTCGAGTGTCCTGCACAGAGCCGTGACCTCAACCCCACTGAACACCTTTGGGATGAACTGGAACACCGACTGAACCCCAGACCTCCTCACCAACATCAGCGCCTGACCTCACTAATGCTCTTGTAGCTGAATGAACACAAATCTCCACAGTCACGCTCCAAAATCTAGTGGAAAGCCTTCCCAGAAGAGTGGAGCTTATATTCAAAAAGCACATATGGGCAGGTGTCCACAAACTTTTGGCCATGTGGTATATTATAGGCTAACATCTGACATAGCAATAATATGAATGTATATGAAGATAGTTGGTGGTTTATAAAATGCAAAATCCAAAGAATGGAAGTATAAGATAACATTAGAAATTAGCTATTGGTGTAGTGCACATTCTGCATTGTAATCTATTAAATATGGAGTGTGTCACATTTCTTCTATGTGGATCTCACTAAAATTGTGATCCTGCTTATGGATCTAGCTCTATGTATACTTAAAAACTGCCAAAAATAAAATAAAAAAAATAGTGCAAAAGAGAGCACATAGCCTGAGTAGTTCTTTGGGATTGGGACCTAGGCGCGGGAAATACCTGTCCAATCAAGTCGCGCTAACTTCTCGGCTGACCAATAGCAGCGCAGTGCGCACCGAGGCCGAGGTGACGGGATTCACTTCACTGAATCGATTCTTTCGAGCAAATTCCATTTAAATGAATCGAGCTATGTGATTTATTGACTCAGAGTAAGCATCCAGAAACATTGTCCTGGCTACAGTTTCTACTCTTACAGTAACCCTCCATGCTGAGAATTAAATTTGAATTAAAATTAAAAATAGATATTAGTTAGTGCTTAGGAATCGATTCTTTCAGACTCCTAGAAGATCCGGTTCTTTCTGGAGTCGACCATCACTGATCAGCTGCGAGGCTGTAAAGGAGAGGGGTTCATATAGATGTCAACAGCAGGTGATTGTCATGTAAAGGTAGTAAAGGGTCTTGCAGTGTCGCGTGCTCAGTAATGTTGTGCGTGGCTGCGTGTGCCGAGCTCGTGCGGGGTATTTGCGTGAGGAGGCTGCGGAGCGGCTGCGCACTGCAGACTGGGCCGGTGCACCGCGAGCTCCTAAACCCAACCTCACAATCCTGCCCTCTTCCTATGCGCTTCCCCTGCAGCATCCCACCGGTATGTATAAATCATTCGACTGCAGTGTGTAAGGGCATGTGTGCGTCTTGGGAAATGTGGATGGCGTGATTTACAGAGGTAAACAAAAATAAATAATAATTAGAAATAAGTAGCTTCTAGTTGTTTCTATTTTGGGCGCGTAACAATAACGTTATCACGATAACGCAGCGACCTGTAGTGTGAACATCACATCTTACTGAGATTAAAGCATGTCAGAGTCAAGCTTTTGTCCTGATTCTTAGCTTTCCTAATGGGGCAATGTGCATTGACCTAATGGGGCAGTGTGTATTGAGATGACCACAGTGCTGTGTTTACTCACACACACACGTGAGGCTGCAGGCGTCTACACTGCAGACCCTCTGAGACAGAGAGATAAAGGACACTGAGAAGATCAGTGTGGCTTCATCTGTGGTCAAATGTTACTGTGAGAACAGAATGTTCTGTCACACTCTTCTGCTCCATATGCATCCTATTTGTCCACCAGTTTGTCTTTTAGAGTACACAAGGAGCTTCCTACCTAAACAACTGCATCAGCACCAAGGACTTTACTGCACACAGTGCGGTACAGACGCCTGCTGATACCAAGCCACATTAGGGCTTAACAAGATTGTGCGATTAGAAGCACCTTGCTGTTAAATTCAACACAGTGTAACACGGTGTTTGTGAAACATGCTCATACATGCATTCCACATCATCTGTTTATTAGTGTGTGTAAGCACTTGCATTAATTTAAATTTAATAAGAACATTTGGATCACCGTGTTTGTATTTTAACATTACGATAAAACGTAAGTGTATAAAACACAGTGTTTGCATGTGTGTGTGTGTGTGTGTGTGTGTGTGTGTGTGTGCGCGCGCATGGGCATTACTTCACGACACAGTGCATGTTGTGTACTGACCTGTCTGCTGCTACTTTTGTCAGATAACAGCATATTGATTCATTCCAGTTCACTTCATGGATGTCTCTACAGTTCGTTCTTTCATCCGTCTCTTCCCACTGAGCTCTTTTTTAGCTATGTCTATTTTAGGCCTTGTGCTGAGTCCCCATTTAAGGGACTGTATACACTTAATTATCTGGCACAGAAGCTCGTAAGCTTCTTATCAAGTTGGAGGGGGTTACAGAGCAGGATCTTCAGCCTATTAGAATCATAACAAAAAATGCCCTGATTTTTTTTTTTAATCTCAATTTTGCCTTTAGTTGAAAAATTAGGGCCTCAACAATGAAGTACTCAATGTAGAGTTATTCATATGTAATTTTATAAGAAGTATTTTGGAAGTAGTTGCAATATTTTTGGGCTCAAATACAATTGGTTTAATTTTTTAACTAAATATCACTGAAAATTGCAATTAAATAGTGATTATACATATTCCAGCTAATCTGAGGTCAGTGTAGTAAGTGCAGTCAACTACACTTAATATAAAAAGAATGCAGTGAGTGATCTATTGAGCTTAAACATAAACTCTTAGAGGAAAAAAAGGTTTCAGTTCTGAAGACTGAAATGTATGTTTGTTGTCAGTACCTTAAGAATAGGAATCAAGCCTTGCTAAGTTATAACCTGCTGGCAGAGGCAACCAGATTTTGTGTCACTGTGTTTAGGAGAATTAAGGATTAATTAATTAATGATCTTCACAAGAACCCATAAACCGTTCAGCAATCCACCACCATACTTTACAGTGGTATGGAGGCTTTTCCTTAATGCAGTCCCCACAAACATGCTGATATCGTGCACAGCAAAAAAAAATAAATAATAATAATAATTAATAATAAATAAATAAATAAATAAATATATATATATATATATATTGGCCTCATCTGACCGCAAATGTGACGCCAACTGAAATTCCAATGAGTGTTTGTCAAGTTCACTGCCAGTATGTATAATGTGGCCCAAAATAAAATTTTGGTCTATAGTGCCAAAAAACAATAGAAATCAAAGAATAGAAATCAGAAAATACTGTACTACACTTAGAAGAAAAGAATAAGAGCATTACAAAAATTATTTAATTATTTAGGCGAGTATTTAGGAGTGCTTTAGAGGTGTCTCAAGAAACAACATAATCACAGCTGGTTAAGGCATAATTTTGGATGAGCTACGTGTGGTCACTTGGCTGCTCTGTTCAATTGATCTGAAGAGTAAAACAGCATGATGTAATGTGTATTGTAAATACGAGTAAACACACATTTCAGTTATTGTATTCTTCTCTTCTCAGCCAATTACCTCAAAGTTGTTATCATAACGTACAATATTTTTGGCATTAGCTGTTATTTTCAAAAGGCCAACCTATGATAGCTCTGCTGCAGTTTAAAGTCATAGAATGAACAAATTCAGCCAGTCAGTCCTCCGCCTTTGTTTGTGGCTGCGTGTGATTTTTTTAAAATCACATTATTAAAATTATTATCTGCATCCAGCATTGTGATAGTACATGTGACTAGTCAGGGTGAAGCCAAATCTACACTTTCTTTATTCTGTCTTTTCTTTTTTCAACAACTCAGCTATAGGCTTTGTATTTGGGACCAATGGAACTTGGGTTTGAATAAAATAAAACAAAATAAAAACAAACAATAAAATCTCATAATTTAAACTGGCTAAATCTCAAATGTAGTCCCTAAAATAATGTAGACCAGCTGTAAATGGATGTCCTCTGTATAAACATGACAGAATTTAGCATCAGTGTGAGTATTCATTGAGTATAGTCTACTACTTATGCACTTCTGTTGGCTGTGGTTGATCGATTTGCAAAAGTGTACTGTCATACTTCATGCTAAGTCGTTACTCCTAGGATTAACTCCTGCGTGTTGCTAAACACGCATTTTTGTAGTCTGATGGTGCAATCATGTATTGCATCAAATTGCAAATAATGTGCATACCATGTTCTACATCAAATAATAACTGCCCTATTGAATAGAAATTCAATGATAACTGAATATCGATAGTGATAGGTAGATATCTTGGTCTGGAAACTCATAAATGAACAACCTTTGCCAGGGGTGGACTGGGAACAAAAATCTGCCTAGAATTTACATTAAAGTAGCCCCTTACGTTTATCCTAAATAACACAACATATGGCAATATCGCTGCACATTTTCTCCTCTGTTAGACCCTGCAAAGGCTTCCTCCCTGATTCACTTGCTTCAAGTATCACCTGCTTTCACATAAAAAAAACAGTAATCAAGTGATTGCTGGTGAAATCAATTATTAGGCTCACTATGGCGTACTTCAATCATTTCTTATAAATAAGCATTGACTTGATTGATGGTTATAAATTGCAAAGATTACATATTTAACTGTGGCTCTATGACTGAGTGGAGGACTGCCAGGGCCGGGTTCCTTTGGAACTAGTAGAGCTTTCCGCTTTGCTCGTTTTCTTGCTGAGTACTCATAGCAAACTTCGTAGCCTATAAAAACTACGTCACACGTCTTCTTTACCATTCACATCTTATTGAAGAGTTGAGGAAGTGGATTCAAGACAGAACTATAGCACTCTAATCTAGAAGTCTGTGGGTGTTTTTTAAATCCCACACCTGCCCACTCCTGAAGGAATTCTGTCCAATCTCTTCTGCATCTGCAGTTATTAGCTTCATTTGAACCTGATCATTATATTTACTAATGAACCTAGTGGGCTGTTTGACAGAATATAAACAAATTAGTCATTTCAACAACAGCAGTGTTGACCAGGATAAAGTAGTTCTTAAGGATGATTGAATGAACACTGTCATGGACTTCTGTGAGAGCATCCAGTATGCTCCTATGTAAATAAACGTAGCCATTTTTTTCTGTGAGCTTCATGTCACCACCTTCTCGTGCCCATGTGAAAGTAAATACCTCCCACTCCTGTAACTTTTTGTCTCAGTCGCAATGCATTCCTCTCCTCTAATCCTTTGACTTTTGGCTAATTTTGCTATTGTTAAATCTGCATTATCATATAGAGTACAGCCAACTAGTGGGCATGGCATAATAGACTGTCTCTATTCTCTATTTATATTTTCATATCTCTGTCATTTTGTCCCATCGTGATATGTGGGGGAAAAAATGCTATATCCGTGTGCTGTTATGAAGTATTTTGGCTAAAGATAGCTAACAGTAAGATGAAGAGTTCATGAAACATGGAGGTGTGTGTGCTCAGTAGTATTTTCTAACTGAAATGACATAAATATATAGTGGGTCTCTACTGTTACCAGCTAACACACTGTTAGTTCAGCTTGAGATAAGTCATCAGAGAGCTAACAGAAACTAGTCAGTAGATTGACATCACAGTAAATATAGCTGCTGCTGACTATTATATTTGTATCACATTACGCTTCCCCTCTCCGCCATATTAAGGGCAGCTTTCAGTTAAAACAGCTGTAATGATGAAGCTACACAGCACAGAAGCAAAGTTAACTAAGGACCCTGGACTAGTTGCTGCACATAAGATGGAAGTGTAGAGACTTCTGAAATCTGGCTATGTCATTATCTTGACCCCAGACTCAGAGGAGGGAGCAAAGGAGATATGTTACATACCACATTATTTGGTACAACTCAACAATATGTACTGTACTGTATTTGACTGCTTATTCCATTTCTTGGGCCAGTGGCTCAGTAAGCTCTTACTTCCAGGCTTTGAGCACCTCCTTTCATGGAGTTCTGTTACACTTCAGGTGCTATCCAGTGGGGACATAAAGGGAATGTTCCACCAAATTTATCTCCTTCCTGAAGACTGACCTCTCCAGCAACACAGCCAGTGAATTGTGGCTGTCACAGAACAAGACAGATTCTCAGTAGTTGATTCTTGGCTCGCACTTGCACTGTAAATGATACATCCTTCACTATCAGCAGTGCACTCTGATATGAAGATGTAAAATGTCCAAAATATATTGTATGTTAGCTAGCCAATATGAGCCTATAGGCTACCTTATTCCATATACTGAGCTGTGGGACAAGAAGCAGAGCAAGGATTACCTACTACTCCCAAATGCTGTACTGCAAGAATAGTGGGACGAGCAGGAGGGAGGTGGCAGGCTGTGAGGACAAACACCTTGCACTGAGTTGACTAATCAGTGGGAGAGAGGGATAAAGGAGTGGCTGAAAATGCCGAGGGGGAGAGAGAGATGCACGCATATTTTGTGTTTTACGTTATATTTATGATGTTTATGATTAAACATTGCATTTAAGTTCACTGGATTCCCGCCGCCTCCTTGCCCATCTTTGATGTTTGTTATCTCGGTGCCAAAACCCGGGAAGGAGGAGGGTTGCGAGGTTGGAGAGTCCTCGCCGCTGTGGGAGGATCGCAGCGACAAGGAAGTATGGTGCTGGGGTGGTTGCCGGAGGACAGAGAAGTCGCTGCCATCTGCCTGAATGGGGAGGAGTCGCTGCTGTCCACCTGGAAAGGGGAGGAGTCACTACCGGCTGCCTGAAAAGGGGAGGAGCGGCTGCTGTCCGCCAGGAGGCCCAGTGCCCGGCATCGTGGGGATCGCTTCCCAGCTGGCCAAGGACCAGATGACAGCATGTCTGGGGACTGGGGAACCAGTTTTTTTCTTTTTTCTCTCTCCTCTTTCTCTCCCTCTTACTGTCTCTACTGCTCACTCCTTCTCTCTCCCCTCTTCCTCCTCTCCTCTCTCCTCTCTCCTCTCGCTCGCAGGATGCGGGCCGGCCAAAGGACGTAGCCAGAAGGGCAGCACCACTCCTTCCGAGGGGGGGAGGGGGTATACATCAGGCCAGAGGCCTGAATCTGCCTGCGGAGGACTGTGACGAGCAGGAGGGAGGGGCCAGGCTGTGAGGACACACGCCTTGCACTGAGTTGGCTAATCAGTGGGAGAGAGGGATGAAGGAGTGGCTGAAAATGCCGAGGGGGAGAGAGAGATGCACCCGTGTTTTGTGTTTGTGTTATTATGTTTATGTTGTTTATAATTACAAATAAATTTGCTGGGAACTAGAACTCAAAGATCTTTCCAAAATAACTCTTCCTAGGTGCTACTCCGATAGTCATCAACTTCACATTTTTGTTATACCTCAGAGCATGGAACTGAATTGAGCCCAGCTTACTGATCTGCCACATAAGGAGTTAACACTACCCATAGGGAAAATATTCTGCCATTATACTCCACAGCCATCTTGCTCTGGATTAAGTCTGACTCCTGCAGGTATAAAGTATTTGTAACTACAAGATTATCCAAGATCCAGGAACATACTTCTCATTATGCCTGGAATTATGTAGATATAGCCAATAAGCTGGCAAATGAAAAAGCAAGGAGCAAATGTCTTCAGGATTTGGTTTCCCCCAATAGATGGTAGGATGGACCATGGTTCCTGTCAGCCCCCTGTTCAGTGTTCAATGGCCTCTCAACTGATACAGGAAAGTACAGAAACACCAGAGAACTAGACAAACCTGCATTTTGGTGTTTACAAACGGTGACACCTACCAGTCATGCCTCAATGGCTTGCCAAAGCCCTCATACATAGAATGGTTGACCTACTTTATACTTGCTTCTGTCTTCATAAACAAGTATTCTTGTTGATTGTTCCGGACCATGTTTTGTGAAGGTTAAAGGAGAGAGGGAGCTATGAGAGGTCTTTTCAAACCTGGCTTAGGATCTTTAAATAGAGCTTGTGAATGAGCAAATTCACTTCCACATTAACCCCCCCTAACATTTTTTTGGGGAATTTGAATGATTGGCTGCTGTGTGGACAGTCCCAACAGCAGGTGACAAGCTAGACCGCTGATCTTGTATGTGGAAGCTCTGGGACTGAAAAGTCAATCACAAGAAGGGAAATTGCAGTAAGGGTCCTTTGACTCAGAGACTGTTCAGTTTATTTCCATGAAGCTTGACTTATGTGCTATGCAAGCTTTTCTGGTTGAAGACGGTGCCATCTCGATTATGGATGCAGTCAAGAAATTGCGAGTGGCGACGCACTGCCTATATGCAAGGTTTCTGCGGCTGCCTGGGATGTTGGCAGTAGTAACCCCAGTAGTGAAACTGAGAATGTTGCACCTGAAATCTCAAAGTCAGCCATACAAAGGCTTCAGTCAATATTAGTGACAGTAGTTGGTTACAGCACACCTTTTCTAATACTTGAAGGGGATTTCAGTTATTTGGATCCGCCTTTGGATTGCCTTTCCACACAGGTCCCCCTTACAATTTAGTTGGTGGATGTTTTAAATAATTTAATGAGGTCTATGAATTTTTCTTGACATATGGAGACTGCACGTGACTACTCTTTTCCTCAGGTTTTCTTACAAGTTTTATTATTTTTTATTTTTTCATTCATTCTAAATTGATTTTTTTTTGTGTAATACAGTAAAAATTATCTAATACAGGTCCATTATCTATGCTTTTTTTGAAGCACCTGACTGAAATTGAAGAATTGAAGCATTGCTTCCACCACAGAACAAGCCTATCAAACCTCTAAATCATATAATGACCTTAATACTATTTTAAAATTATTATATGAATACAATTCTATTCTAAATAATCAGATTTCTAATCTTTTTCTTAACGTCAAACTGGGAGACAAGCCTAGTAGGTTGCTGTCCAGGCATGTGAGAGGTGCACATGCCAGTAGGGCCATTTTCCAAATCAAAGCCAAGTCTGGTGACCTTCTAACTCATCCCAAAGATAATAATGAATAATTTGAGGAATTTTATAAACACCTCTACACTTCCAAATGGTCTGAGTCTAGTCCTGCAAGTAATACAATTCTTAATGCTGTTTATTGCAGCAATATATATATACACTATATTACCAAACGTATTCGGTCACCTGCCTTGACTCACATATGAGCTTAAGTGCCATCCCATTCCTAACCCATAGGGTTCAATATGATGTCGGTCCACCTTTTGCAGCTATTACAGCTTCAACTCTTCTGGGAAGGCTGTCCACAAGGTTGAGGAGTGTGTTTATAGGAATTTTTGACCATTCTTCCAAAAGCGCATTGGTGAGGTCACAC
>CM040985.1:22716041-22735392 GCA_022985145.1 Pangasius djambal | reverse complement strand
ATATATATATATATATATATATATATATATATATATATATATATATATATATATATATATATATATATGATGCTGCAAGGAAAGAGCTAGACAAAGAGTTCACTCTTAAGGAAATTGAGTCCTTCCCCAGTGGGTAAGCCATGGGTCCTGATGCCTTTGGTGTGGAGTTTTATAAAGCTCACTCTGATATTACTGAATGCTTAGATGCTTAGGATGATAAATCACTCAACTGAAATTAGGACACTCCCTCAAAGCCTTCTAGTTCCAGTCCATAAAGTTTACTCAACTGTGATCGAAAAGTGATTGTGAAGGTTTTAGCCACCCAGCTGGGTAGTTATGTTGCTTCTTTAATTTACTCTGATCAAACTGGATTTGTTCCAGACACTGAGAGGAGAGTGAAGTATTTTTGTCTACTTTTTTAAGTGGAAACTTTGATTTTTATGTACAGTCTTATAGAGTCATTTTTTGGTCATTCTATTGAAGGGTGCCAATAATTCTGTAGTTTACTGTATGTTGGAAAAAATTGTTTGACCAAATGGTGTTTTTAATATATAAACACACTCATAACCCACATTAGTTATTAGAAGGTTACCCGGGGGTCATCTAAGGCTAGATTCAGTCTGTTTGGAACTGAATATGTTGACAAAACAAGATTTTTTCAGCCCGATTATCAAAAATGTTTTTGCATATCATATTGTTTTATGAGATCTTTTAAATAGGAGTTGATACCACTCATGTGAATAATATGGGCATTTCCTCATATAATTTCAACCTCAGTCTGTGGCTAATGTTAAACGCACAAACACACCCATGACACACACCAAGAATAACTAGTTACTGTGATCCTATCAGTGCAGGGCATGATAAAGTTTGAGCAGCATTTCTCTCTGATCTTTCTTCTCAGATTGTTTGATCAGCAGTCGATAGCTCAGCAGACATCATGATGAAGAATCAGAGTATGACCTTCCTTACTTTACGCGTCTGAAACGTGAGTGGGTGAGTGAGGTGAGGTCTGACCTTCTTGAATGTTTCTTGAAATGAAATGATGTGCTTCAGTCTCTCTACCTCTAATATTTTCTCAATTCATTATTACTGCAAGCTCTAGGAGTAACGTTCCTTTGAGCAACGTTTCCTGTTTTATTTCTGTTAATGTTTGCACCTCTTTGTTTAAGGTGGGCCATGCTCTGTCCAGAGCATGGAGTGGTGGAGGAATGGCTCTCAGAATTCAAGGTGAGAACATGCCTGTGGTCTTCATTACAGCACAGGCCAAACACAACACTAACAACTAATTATGGGTAGAACAGTGAAGAGTATAAATGTTCATAATGAATAAAATAACATTACATAATGTATGATCAACTGTATACATACTAGGGCTGTCAAATTCCTTTGAAAATTGCATTCAAATTTTGATTAAAAAGTCAAAAATGTGATCAGACAGAAGAACTTTGTATTGATTTGCCATAACCCTTCCATTCAAAGCATTCCAGCAAATTGCCCCCACAGTGTAACAGAGATACTGGATCTATACACTGTAGGGGTCAAAGCATTCAGGCCTGTACCATTGTCTCACTGTTTAGAATATGGTGAAGGATATGTTAATAATGAGAGGTTTTATGCACTGCAACCTCCTATAATATCCATCATTATATAGTTGGTTTATGATGGTCTATGATGATGTATGATGGTATATGATGGGCTGCTCTTGCTGACAGCCTGATTGCATACTGTATTAACCTTCTCTGTCATCTGCAGAAGAGTTGCTCTTCTGTTTTTCCTTGCATATTACACTAATGCACAAGCATCTGGGTTGTCAAATGTGTGCGTTCAGCCTCATTTTTTTCCAGCCCTATTTACTGATGTCTTTACCATAGTATCTAAATGTGTCACTTTATGCACAGTATCTATTGAAACACATCCAGTTGAGCAGTCCTTGTAACTGAAGCTCCTGCCATCTGTACCACAGTAATGAACCTTCTTTCACAGTCACTTAGGTCGTTTCCTCTTGCAATCTTGATCCAAAATAGAGGTTAAATGGCCATGCTCAGCATATTGTAGACATAGAGATTGGTAGTATGTTACTTGCTTAATTGTCTGAAGCAATACACCTGTCTGGAAGCATCAGCATGTTTTCTTTATTCAGTTCCCTTTTCCTCCGTAGACATTACCTGATGATCTGATCCCTGGCTATACTTGCTGCCTGCGTCTGAAGAAAGGTCTGGTGCCTGCACTATATGCTGTCATACAGGAGCGGCCCAGCAGTGAGGTAAATCTCCTGATGACCAGGTTGTGGGATATAACCTTCTACTGTTTTGCTTAGTTTGTTCAGCTGTAACATAGAATCAGAAATTTTATTCACCAAATGTACGGGTACATAGGACCTGGCAAATTAGTACTTTAACATTCAATATTAATTACATCATAAAATATGACTATACAAATCTAACCAATACCTAACTAGTACTTTAGTATTACAATTATTAAACTGACTAATACCAAGACTAGTGCGAAGTGAAATGTGGAAGGAATTTGAGTTATGGCACATTCTTAGTAAAAAGACTCTTATTGCACATTAGAAAATACTGTAATATTTAGCAAATATTCAGTCAGGGGATGAAGAATACTCTGTGTCACCCCAGCAATACCATAATAATAGTAATTCACAATCAGTGCCATGTCAAGGGTGTCAGAATTGGTGAACACATACATCATACACCAGCTCAGACACATCAACTGTCATCATTCCCTAGCTTTAGGCATGAAAGATGTCTGACTACAAGGTGACAGGCAAAAGCAACAGCCAATCAGGGGAACAGGGCTGAGAAAGAGTAAGACAGTGATAGAGTGAGTCTAATATAATTACATAAGATCAAAATTGATTTGGCCATGATGGAGTTTTACCTATATACTATGTTCTTCAGCAAACAGCTTGTAATTGCATTTTTCCACCAGAGAGGGCAACATTTCAAAATCTTTCTTTCACTGGAACTTTGGATTTTGCTGAATATCCATTGAACTGTACAAGAATGCAGCTACATTGTGGATGCAAATTAAAAGCAAATAGTTTAAAATGGCCATTTTTGGATTTTTAATTTGGTGGTTATTTCTATGGAAGTTTTTGTTGGTTGATTTAATGGCACAGTGTATTGTGCTGTATTGTGTGTTGTCATTTCCATTAAGTGCAAAATGTTTGTGTTTGATTAAGCTGCTAGTGCATAGTGTACAGTATACAGTATGTAGTAACACAGTGGTGCATAGTATGCTATGTGAGATGAATTTATTAAGACAAGATAAGATAAGATAAACTTTATTGATCCCACAGTGGGGAAATTCACTTGTCACCGCAGCTCACAGACAGTTAAAGTGCAGGAAGAAAGAAAAAGAAGGAAGAAAGAAAGGTTAAAACTATAACTATATATACACACCTTAGGAATAATAAAAGAAATAAAATTATATAAAATTTATAAAATATTGCACATTTGAGCTTCACAGTAATGCAGTGTTGTAAGAAATAAAATTATATAAAATGATAAAATATTGCACATCTGAACATCACTGTAATGCGGTGTTGTAAAGTCTGACATCCACTGGTATGAATGACCTGCGGTAGCGCTCCTTCCTACACGGGTGTAGCAGTCTGCTGCTGAAAGAGCTACACAGGGTCTCCACAGACCCATACAGGGGGTGAGAGGTGTTGTTCATAATAGATGTCAGCTTGGCTAACATCCTCCTCTCACCCACCTCCTCCACAGAGTCCAGTGGGCAGCCCAGGACAGAGCTGGCTCTCCTAACCAGCTTGTTCAGTCTCTTCCTGTCCCGCTCTGCACTGCCTCCCACCCAGCAGACTACAGCGTAGAGAATTGCGGAGGCCACCACAGTATCATAAAATGTCCTTAATAATGTCCTGCACACTCCAAAGGACTCTAGTCTCCTCAGAAGGTGGAGGCGACTCTGGCCCTTCTTGTACAATGCGTCAGTGTTATTCAGCCAGTCCAGTCTATTGTTTAGGTGGACACCTAGGTACTTGAACCTATCCACCAACTCAATGTCCAAGCCCTGGATGGTCACTGGTATGTGGTGCGGTGTTCTCCTTCTCCTTCTCCTTCAACAGTCCATGGCCAGGAGTCCAAGAGAGCAAAACTGGCCATGCTGTCTTGGTGGGAGGGGTGGCATACTCTCTCTCCCCTATCAGTCACAGTGACACTAGCCAATCATTGGCATCTATGTGGTCATGCATGCAGAAGTGGGCGGATAGCGGTTCCCTCTGAGTGTGTTATGCAGGCCCCATGATGCAGCATGAGCAGCAGTTAGAAAAGATGCAGTTGGCTGGGTGCACGTGTCGCGGAGGAAGCATACTGACCAAACTGGTGAATGGGAATTGGCCAAGACCAAATTAGGGTGAAAATCAGGGGAAAAATTCAAGTGCTTTAATACTAGTTCCTAAAATTCTTATGGTGTTTGTTCAGTAGTGTGCATTTCTCCACAGCTTTTGGCTCCAGTGTGTCACCAACTGTTTGAACTCTACCGGAGCACAGAGGTGGGACTACGCCATTTCACACTGCAGTTCCTACCGGAGCTGATCTGGGTGTACCTGCACCACACTGCCAGCAGAGAGCGCCACCGCAATGGCTGTGTAGAGGCTCTATTGCTGGGAATTTATAACCTGGTGAGCCAGCTAAAGCACACGTCTGTGAAAGGCCCAACTGACTTCTGACTTCTCATCTTCTCCTCTTTTATTTTTGTAGGAGATTGTGGACAGTAAGGGAAACAGCAAGCTTTTGTCCTTCACCATACCCTCTCTCTCTAAGCCTTCCATATACCATGAGGTCAGATATCACACCATTGTATTGTGAAGATGTGAAGTATGTGTATTTTAAATCTTACAATTAAAATGCTTTAATACTAAAAAGGATGAGCTCTGCAAGTGAACATGTCCAGTGAGGCATTGTGAGTAACACATTAATACAGAATTAATATCAGTGCTTGTAATTAAGCATATGGCAATGATGAAAGAACACTGCCTTTACAAGGTTGAAAAGTCAAACTGCCTTTACAAAAATTAAGCATGTTTTCCGTGATTTTGCCAGGGGTGCCAAACCTTATCCCTTAACCCAGGGTTTAATTATGTAGATAATAATTTTCTTTCTTATACTTTCTGAAAACCTTCGAGCTTCCATTTTGACTCATTTGGTTTCATGCTGTTGTACTCAGCATAGTGAGCCTATGTTTACCCTTAAGCATTTTCAGTTGAGCTAATAATGACACAGAGAAGAGACCATTCTAAGTGAAATGAGAACTCAATATCAGCATCAATGTCTGATGTAATGGTCTAAAAATCAATTTAATTTCTTATTTCAGTACGGTCTATATCTGTAAAGCTATGCTGTGACAGTGTCTGTTGGTGAAAGCGCCATACAAATAAAACTGAATTGAATATAACACGTGTGATGTCACTACAGGAGTCACTGTATGCCATTGCTGTCTCTGTGGTGACCTGATTTATTTTGCTCTTCACCAGTACACATGGATCTTAGTTAAAACATAAGCATTCCTGTCTTGTCCTTTATATTATATAGTATGTGCTGTGTGTCTGTTGTAGCCCTCCAGTCTGGGCTCCATGGCTCTGACAGAGGGAGCACTTAGCCAACATGACCTGATCAGAGTGGTATACTGTGGCCTGCTGCCCCAGAGAGAGACTTTTACTTCTCAAAACAGGTATCTTGTTGAATTTTATATATATTCTCATTTAATTCACACACCAAACACACATTCTTACTGTATATATAGCCTGAAATAAGAAATATTAAAAATAAATAAATAAAAATGTAAGGAGCTAAATATTTTGTGAGCCGGCCCCAATAATAAAACGGCAGGTGTGTGGGTATAATTTTAACAATGTACTCAATTTATAGACAGTTTTTATAGCCAGCTTTTTTAGCCCAACTTTTCATTTTTTCCATAGTCTATATCTGACCATTTTCCTCCAACTGCACATCTTTCAGTTAATGTCTTTTTAATTGATTTTGGGTCTCGCAGGTTTCTTATTTTTCACTGCTCTAACATTGACATCAGTACTCAGTACCTCCTGGTCAAAGAAGTTCACAAATCATAATTACTTTGCTTTCTGCTGGGATAATGATTGAAAAATGATTAATGATTAAAAAAAAAGTTTTGTCAAATTATAGACCTCTTTGGCATTTGCCTATACTTTCTTTGCATACTTTTCTTTTGTATTAACTTTTTATACCTCTGCCACTAGGTCTGTGAGTCTATCCGTCCGTCCTTCTGAGATTTTCGTTAGCTTGATATCTCAAGAATGAGTGGAATTATCATTTTAACCAGCAGATGAACTGATTAGATATTGGAATTTGGATCAGGATCAAGGTCACAGCAAGGTCAAATGTTTGGAATTGTTTTCTTCAATAACGTCCTCCCTATTTGAAGTATATTTTAAGTGTACTTGAAGCATACAAATTAGTAACAAGAAGAACTACACTTTTTTGGTGATGCAGGCATCCCTACTGACACAGTCAGCATCTAATTCTAGTTGTTGGACAGTGGTTTCTGTCTTTTGTTATTTAGTCCAGATATAGATTATCTGGAATGCAATTCAGCATGCAATGTGACCAGAATGTGGGTCACTTTTCACTTTATTCAGATAGGTTGCTAGTAAATCAGGCAACTTTTAGAAACTGCTAAATGTGTCCCAGAATCATATGGTCAATATGAAATATATAATATATGGGTGAATATAAAACAGCTTATCGTGTAAACTGAAGAGTGACTAATCCACAGTTGGGGTGATAGTAAAGTTTTGTTGTTGTTTTTTTAATTTTTTTAATTTTTAAATGGGGTTGTATCTGTGCTGTTGTAGGTTTGAAGTGCTGTCTTTCCTCATGCTCTGCTACAACTCTGCTGTGGTCTACATGCCAGCATCCTCCCATCAATCAGTCTGCAGAATGAGCTCGCGGTAATACTGTCCACTGTCCTCATCATCTTTTATTATTTATATCTTCCTCTTTCTCTATTTCCTGACTGTCTCTCACCAGCAGTAAAGGGCTTGACAAGGAGTAAATTAATGGACTATTGATTATGTTTAATGAGCAAAGGCCACAGTTACCTTAAATATGCATAAATAATCAAGACCTTAAAGATTGTATGCAAACAAATAATTAAACAAATAAGAAATTATTTCCCAAATAACCCAGTCATTAATGAGACTTAGTTAGTCTTAGTTCATTTCCTGTACTTGCCCTTCTCTCGGATATTATGCCTTCCTTTTGGTTCTGTTTTTTGCTCTCAGATTGTGTGTATGTGGCTACCCACGTCAGCAGCAGAAGTTGTGGAAAGAATCATGCAACCGAGTGCGCCTGGATCCGGAGTTCATGGTGCAGATGCTGACTGCAGTTTATCATGCCATGTGAGTTCAATAAGCTCTATTTTACCAAGGTTTTAGTATTGTCCTCTGGCATTGTTAATTTCATTTCGCTTAATAGGAAGAAAAAAACACTCTAGACTGTTTTTTTTCCGACCTGGTTCAATTATTCAGAAAAAATTCCTTATTCATAAATGCTACTATATGAACAGGGCATAGCCTTTATCATCACATGTACAAGTACAGTGAAATATCCCAGCTTGTGAGGAAGCTGGGGTGAGAGCACTGAGTCAGCCAGAGTGTACCCACAGAAGCCAGGGCCTGAACTTACAACCTTCTGATCAATAACCCAAAGCCTTAACCACTAAGCCACACTAAGTCAAGTAGCCTAGTAGATACAGACGTGTGCTTTTAGAACCACACTGCAATATACGTGACCAGACTATACACAGGACTTCATATAACAAAAAGTGGGGAAAACTACAGTAAAAAGAACACACACACGCAAAAAACAATACACTAAATACATTGGACATAGTAAGAAACATAATATGGCTATTATGTGAAATGTGCTTTTTCATGAAAAGATGGTGGAACCAGACTAGCAAGGCCAATAACTGACCTTTCTTATTACTCATATTTTCTGCTCAAAATTAGAGGGTGACAACAAGGTCAAAGAACACAGAATTGTTTGATTTCTTTCATGTTTATTACTTAGTGAATGTGCTAATGCTGTGTGTGTGTGTGTCCTTTATTGCAGCTACAATGGCCAATGGGAACTCGGAAGAGAAGCTTTGGAGGACATCTTGTATAGAGCACAACTAGAGCTATATGCCAAGCCATTACTAGTAAGAGCTTTTTTGTGCTTTTAGTAAATAGTAATATAACATAGCTTTATCATCTCCCTTGAGGGAGTTTGATGTTTCTGACCACATGATGGCAGTAAAATATAAATTTGTTCATGTGTGATTTTTCACAAACTACTTATGAAAATATATTGCAAACATTGTAACCTTTCACAGCATAAGAACACTACGTATATATTTCTGAATATTAAAAATAAACCTTATGAATATGCACTTGTTTTAGGTAGCAAATGCTATGACATGTTCCCTCCCACCTCGACCACCAGAGGGCGCACGGAATCTTCTGGAAGTTGAAGCTACGCCCACAAACAAACGCGTCTCTCAGACGGCTATCACTGCTGCATCCATCCGCAGACTCCGCTGGAAACGAGAGGGTACAAACTCCCACACATACATTTACATATATGACAGTGAATACAGAACAGGAAAAGGTTGCCTTGATATTTCTCTCATTCTGTTCATTATTTGTATTTGTCTCTCCTTTGATTTAATTTTTTTTTCTATGTTTATCTGATGAAATTATAGTATTGCAATGTATTACAAGCCTGTAGTGTATTTTCCAAGTATATAAATTCAGTTTATCGCCAGACAGGGGCAGTCATTTTACTGTCGCAGATCTGCCTTTCTGTTTAGCGAGCGCTCACTGTCTTCATCTCAGGCTGTTTTGATTTCTCAACTTCAGCCGACTTCTATTCTTCCATTGCACCAAGTCAGTCCTCTCCCCTGAAAAAAACACCCAGCCCGGTGCCCCGTGGGTGGACAAAGAGCACCATCCATCGAACAAGGAGAAGGGGTAGGCAGGGCTGATGAAGTCTGAAACCAGTAGAAACTCCTGCTATTCTGCCATCATGGCTGATAGTTGTTGATTTATATTGGATGTAGAATGTGTTTACTGGTGCAACCCTTAGACAGATCCCAAATCACTGAAATATGTCTTCCTTATGTCTAGTGAATATATGTTGCTGATCAAGCTATCTGAAGGTTTGTCACAAAGCAAGCATAATAAATTTGTTTCCTTTTTCAAAGAGACTGACGTCCACTGACATGACCTAACAATCAACAACATTTTAACAATATTTAGGGTTACCTGAATTAGAACCTTAGTTAATTTTGTAACTTTTAAAAGTTGAACAGTGACAGCTTATTGCGCTAATCATTATGCCAAATGTGAGTCAAACCCAGAGTTAGCTTGACAAGCCAGAACTTGTGTAGTAATGCACAGTGCTAGAATCTGAATGTTACCCAGACTTGTAGAAGTAATGCAATATGTCTTTGCCATTCATCTGTTTATCCGGCTTACTAATTCTCCAGTCGTTTTCGGACTCCATCTACCACATCGGTAGCAAAAGGGAGATTAACAGAGATGAAAATTTCATTATTTTTCAATATACTGAGGAGAGAAAAACTGTTTACTCAAAACTTACTTAGAATGAAAGTCTAAGGGTAGTTGTTGGGGCAATCAATAAACATTTATGTGAAATATACAGTATTGAGCAAAAGTCTTAGGCGCACTAATTTCTTTTAGTACAAACTTTGTTATAGATTTTTATTTTATGACTTCTACATTATCAAGTCAGTACAAAAACATATTAGATTTCCAAACATTAGTTTTCCAGCACAAAATTAAATGTCACAGAAGAATGTTTGTATGTCAGTAAAGAAAGCAGCATATTACATAAGAGACACTTTTCAGACAAAAAACATAATGAAGGCTGCTGGGTTTCGCTACAAAAATAAGAAGCGTAATAAGTGTGGCTGCTTCTGCAAGATACTCAGTAACACTTACAGCTCATTTCCTTATAAAACTGCACAAACTGTACCTGAGACTACTATTTTTTTTTTAAAGCAAAGGGTCATCCCATCAAATATTGACTTTGTTTAATTTATTACTGTGTACTGCTCTTTATAGATTTTTTTAATGTAAAAAGATTTAATTTAATTATTTTTGAAGGCATCTGTGCTCTACAGCATTTCTTTGCATGGGCCTAAGACTTTTGCACAGTACTGTATGTACTGTATGTTTTAATAGCATATTTTTTCTAGAATATTTTAGAAATATTCCCACAAAAGTCCACAGAACATAAATCCCACAGATCTGAAAATGACTAAACATTTAAAGGGCAGCTTCTAGCATGGCGTGCACTAAATCAGTCATTGTTGTGCATCAGCTACCATAGACACAGACAGCCAGCTTGTCCTTTCATTGAATGCCATTTTTTATTATACTAATTGAATGGCTAGTCTTTTTTGTCTTATTTTGTGGATTCGTTTTGGATTACTTTTTTTTCTCACCAAGTCATTAATCTGAAATTGTATTTTGCAATTTTCATTAAATTTATATACGTAATTCAAGTGATGTAGTTGCAGAAGCTCATCAGCAATTATACGACTTGGAGCCTATCAATCAAGATTCATACTGTAAGTGTACAACAACTATCATAAGATATTGTTCTATCTTTCTGAATTAACTGGATTATCATGAATACCACAATTGGGTCCCTGGTGGTCTAACGGCTCAGGATCCTGTGCTCTCACCGTCACAGCCGGGGTTTGATTCTCGGGCAGGGAACCAACTCAGCCACTGGGAGTGTACTCTCAATGCCATTGGGGGCAGTCATGGCCTAATGGTTAGAGAGTTGGACTTGCAACCCGAAGGTGAACCTGAAGGTTGTGGGTTCGAGTCTTGGGCTGGCAGGGATTGTAGGTGGGGGGAGTGAATGACCAGCGCTCTCTTCCACCCTCAGTACCACAACTGAGGTGAGACCCTTGAGCAAAGCACCGATCCCTGGGCGCTGCAGCAAAAAAGGCTGTTCACGGTGTGTGTGTGTTCACTACTGCATGTGTGCACTTGGATGGGTTAAATGCAGAGCACAAATTCCGAGTATGGGTCACCACAGTTGGCCACATGTCACTTCACTTCACTTCATTCCCAAGCCTGGATAAAATGGGAGAGTTGCGTCAGGAAGGGCATCTGGCGTAAAACCTGTGCCAAATCAAAACATGCGGACCAATGAGCTGCTGAAAGGACAACAATGACATCATGAATACCACATTTCTTATGGAAATGCTCCTGCAAACCATTTACTACTTTTATTTACTTTTCACATTCCAAAACATTCACAGGTTGTAGTCTCTTACCATGGCGCTACACAATACACCAAAGTGGTACTGTTTATAACACACGTTTAGTACAGGAGTATATGGTTTGAGGTGGAATTGGCTATTAGTCTGCTAAATTATAACTCATGCATTGCAGCTGCTATGATAAATTTTCCTCAATGTTTCTTCTTCGAGGATCCAGTTCTCAGAAAAAAGGCTGCAGAATGTGACTGGTTGTCCTGTGTTAATTACAGTTTCTTTTCTTCTTTTCTCTCATACCCTGTCAACACCATATGCAAACACACCTACAAACGTTTTAACATAAAGTCATCCCTGATTGATTAACATGAGTTTTGTAGTTAACGTGAGTTAACCAAACAGGGGTTGGTTTATTATTGGATTGGATGACCTCTCATTCAACACAAATTGTAGCAACCATCACCTGGAAGGTTTTCAAATTAGATCATAATATTTCATAAATACTGTCCCAACTGGTGATCTCACAAGGTTAATATTATACAGTGTATACCTGGAATTACTTTTTACTGTATTGCTCCAAGGCAGCATGGTGGTGCAGCGGGTAGCATTGCTGGTTCTGTTGTTTTCTTCCATCTCTAAAAAACGTTGACTAGCTACTGTAAATCGCCACCTAGGTGTGAATATGTCCCACCTTGTTCCCAGTCAATACCTTTGTGGTTAATGAGTGTAACATTTATTGATGGCTTCCAACAACTTACGCTTCCATTATAAATGACTTTCAAGTCAACAGGTTTTTCCAATGAGTCAGTCCACGGTATTCACACATATGCTGCCGACATGATGGATAGAGATTAAGTTTAAAATATTAAAGGAGTATATGATTAAATGTCTCTTACCTTTCTTATTCTTTGACTGTCTGTGCTCAAGATGCTGATGGTGGGAGCTGCGGTGAGGACTCATTTGACCCAGATGAGGGCTTTTCCTCCGGGGCCTCCAGCAGTAGCCAACCCAGCAGTATGAAGAAGGACCGGGCTGCAGGAGTGCGTCTGTCCCGGGAACCAGCATTGTGGCAGAGAGAGAATAAATCTGTCGAGACCAGAGCTGCTTTATGCATGCGCCACCAACACCACCAATCGCCTCCTCCAGCCATCACTCTCCGCACTGCCGAGAGGAGCAGAAGCCCTAGCCCCAGCATGGCCAGGAGGTTCCTAGACCCGCATTACCTGCCCCCATTCACTGGTCCTCCAGCCAGAACTGCTAGCACATCTTCCAGTAAATCCCTGGACTGCACCGGTTTCAATGGCTCATCTGGGCCCACAGATAGCTTGTCATTTGGGAGCCTGAGTGCAGATAGGGCTCACTGTTTGTCAGCTATCAGCCTGCAGGAAATGCAACTAAGGCGGGCATCACGGAGCCAAGATCTGCTCTCGCCTGGAAGTCCATTTTCCTCTGGAAGCCCTCTGTCCAAACAGTCTCGCTCCTCCAGTTTTAATATGCAGATCATATCGCAAGTGTAGACAAATCTGTGTGTGTCATAGTGTGTCTCTGTGTGTGTGTGTGTGTGTGTGTGTGTGTGTGTGTGTGTGTTGACTGAAATATCGTGCATGTGTATGAGCATGTCTTTGTATATGTTAAATGGTTGTAGCATATGTGCGTATGAGAAAGTGTGTCTGTGTGTGTGTGTGTTTGTGCATGTTTATGTACATAAAGTGAATAATTTACAATTACACCATTATGCACTGGCAGTTTTGCAGAAGAAATAAGTGTTTTGCACCATACTTCCCTTTGTGGACATGTGATACAGAGGTGCATATAATGTGCCATAACAAATGTGAAGAGGAATACCACTTCAAAATCCTGCTGTATCTTAACAATAGTCTCAAGAATTGACAATCACATGTCACATTAAATGATGAGTGGCCTGACAATGCATGATCCAAAGAATCAAATGTGTGAGACTCCAGGAGGTATTAAAGAAGCTGCTTGAATTTCATTGCTGCAAATGGTATAGACTGAGCCCGCTTGTGTTGTCTGTACTACTGATCTATCCAGTGCAACTGAAATGTGCAGAGCCTCAAAGAATCCATGGAAAAGCTACATTGTGTAATGAATGATATAGATTATATTCTTGGAAGCAAATTTATATCTCAAAAATGTGTACATTTATGTAAATGAATATTGTAAGATAGGAAGAGTTATATGCTGTGACAATATCTCTATATTGCTAGTACAGCATTGAAGATTTATCTGTTCAATGGTGAATAAAAACATTGTGACGATTACTGATTTTTTTTTAAATAATTCATTAAAGACAGAAACTTCAGAATGGGGGAAAATGTGATCTCAGTGACCGTGGCATTATTGTAACTGTCCCACCAAGTATTAGTATGGTGTTCCTAATAAAGTGTTGGGTGAGTGTATCTGGTAAAATATCAGTAAATCAGCCATAACATTAAAACCGCTGATAGCTGAAGTGAATAACATTGATTATCTTGTTAAAGTGGCACCTGTCAAGTGAACAGTCAGTTCTCAAAGTTGTTGTGTTGGACCTGAGCAATTTTGACAAGGGCCAAATTGTGATGGCTAGACGACTAGCTTAGAGCATCCCCAAAATGGCAGGTCTTGTGGGGTGTTCCCATTATGCAGTGTTTAGTACCTAACAAAAGAAGAACAACCGGTGAACCAGTGACATGGGTGCCCAAGGCTCACTGATGCATGTGGGGAGTGAAGGCTGGTCAGTCTGATCCAATCCCACAGAAATTTCTGAAAAAGTTAATGCTGGCTATGATAGAAAGGTGTCAGAACACACACTGCATCACAGCTTGCTGCGTATGGGGCTTTGTAGCTGCAGACCGGTCACAGTGCCCATGCTGACCCCTGTTCAGGTCTGAAAGCGCCTACAATGGGTATGTGGACATCAGAACTGGATCATGGAGCAACTGAAGAAGGTGGCCTGGTCTGATAAATCACATTTTCTTTTACAGGATGCACTATGGGAAGAAGGCAAGCTGGCAGAGGCAGTGTGATGCTAAACATTGTTGCAGACCAAGTACACCCCTTCATGGCAATGGTATTCCCTAATGGCAGGGGCCTCTTTCAGCAGGATAATGCGCCCTGCCACACTGCAAAAGTTGTTCAGGAATGGTTTCAGGAATATGACAAAGAGTTCAAGGTGTTGACTTGGCCTCCAAAGTCCCCAAATCTTAATCCGATTGAGCATCTCTGGGATGTGCTGGACAAATCCATGGAGGCCCCACCTCGCAACTTGTAGGACTTAAAGGATCTACTGCTAAGGTCTTTGGTGCCAGATACCACAGCACACCTTCAGAGGTCATGTGGGGTCCATGCCTCCACAGGTCAGCGCTGTTTTGGCGGCACAGGGGGGACCTACACAATATTAGGCAGGTGGTTTTAGTGTTATGGCTGATCAGTGTATATGGGCAATTGTGTCCCATAGATGCCTACAGTCAGTCATTATTCTAGTTCAGTTCAGCTCACAGGATTTGGGTAATTAAACCCAGGATTCAGGATTAAATTTAGGGTATTTAAGCATTTCTTTTAATATCTAATTCTTGTGTATGCAAAGACAGTTGCAATTCATTTGCATACACAAGACTACAATGGATATAAAAAGTCTACACACCCCTGTTAAAGTGGCAGGTTTTTGTGATGTAAAAAAATGAAATCAACATCAATCATCTCAGAACCTTTTCTACCTTTAATGTAAAATTGCAACCTATAAATTAAAATGAAAAACAGTAAGAATCATTTTGGGGGGAAAAAATGAAACATAAAAAATGTACAATAACCTGGTTGCATAAATGTGAATACTCCTAATCTAATACCTAGTTGAAGCACCTTTAGATTTTATCACAGCATCACACCCATCTTTTTGGGCAAGAGTCAATCAATTTGGCACATCTTGACTTAGGAATATTTTGCCATTCTTCCTTGCAAAAGCATTCTAACTCTGTCAAATTGGCTGGGCATCTTCAGATCACCCCACAGGTTTTCGATTAGTTTTAGATCTGGACTTTGGCTGGGCCATTCCAAATTTTTGATCTCGTTTTGGTGAAGCCATTCCTTTGTTGATTTTAAGGTGTGCTTTGGGTCATTGTCAAGCTGAAAGGTGAAATTGCTCTTCATCTTAAGCGGTTTAGCAGAAGCCTTAAGGTTTCGGCCAAAATTGACTGGTATTTATAGCTATTCATGATTCCCTCCATTCTGATTAAAGCCGCAGGTCCAACTGAAGAAAAGCAGCCCCAAAGCATGATGCTGCCACCACCATGCTTCACCGTGGGTATGGTGTTCTTACCAAACGTACGTTTTGAAATTATTATACCTTTTAGAATTGGTCTCATCAGACCAGAACACAATTTTCCGCATAGTTTGGGGTGATTTAGTTGAGCTTGGATGTTTTTTTGTGCGAAAGGGCTTCCTTCTAGCCGCCCTACCACATAGCCCATACATGTGAAGAATACGAGAGATTGTCTTCACATGCAGAGAGTAATCAGTCCTCATCAGATATTCCTGCAGCTCCTTTAATGTTGCCATAGGTCTCTTGGCAGCCTCCCTAGTAAGTTTTTGTCTCATCCTTTTATAAATTTTAGAGGGACATCCTGTTCTTAGTGATGTCACTGTGGTGCTCCATTTTCTCCACTTGTTGATGATGGCCTTCACAGTGTTCCATGGTACATCTAATGTTTTAAATTTATTTTTATACCTCTTTCTTGATAGATACCTTTCAACAGTGAGACCCTGTAGGGGCTTTGTCAGCTCTTTGCAGACCATGGCTTCAGAGGTCAGATGAAGCCAAGAAGATGTGAAGAAAATCCTACAGAAACAGCTGGTCTTTATTTGGGGTTAATCAGAATAATTTCACTGATGACAGCTGTATGATAATTACTTTTGGACATGAGATTGAATGTGATTGATTAATTCTGAACACAGCCACATCCCCAATTATAAAAGGTTGTGCACACTTATTCAACAAGGTTATTGTAAGTTTTTTTTCTCTTTTTCCCTAAAATGTTTCTGATTGTTTTTCACTTCATTTTTATATGCTGTAATTTCACATTGATGGTGGAAAAAGTTCTGATATGATTTATCTTGGTTTAATTTTTTTCATCACAAAAACTTGCCATTTTAACAGTGGTGTGTAGACTTTTTATAACCACTGTATATGTTGTGATATCACTCAAAATATAATCCATTGCATAGTGAACTTTAGAATGAGAGTCAAATCCTCACCTAGAATTAGACATAAGAATTTTTCATGTTTCTGTTTACCTGTGGAGTTATGGTATAGTGATTAAATATAAGGTTAGGCTGAAAAAAAGAGTAGAATGAAAAGGGTCTCGATTCATAGTTGCCACTGTTGATCGCAAATCAGACACACATTCAGTCTTTTCAGACACTAGAATGTACAAAATATTTTCTAACAGCATCAGGAGAGTGTTGGCAGAACAAGGCTATGGAGTAAAAGGATTGCTTGCTGTGATGAGCAAAATTTCTGTATTGAATATGGCATTGGTATGCAAAGTCATATCACATCTCCAAACAATTATTGTTTTGAATAGCAGGTGATATATTTGTATACTGTGACCTTTACAAATGAGATCGTGGAAGGATTAAATTGAATTTGACTAAACATAGTTTATGAACTGAGTAACTGTGCATTTATTTTATATAGAGTTAAACTATATATAGAGCTCACTGGTCACATGGTTGTGTTCTTTCGTGGAGAAACAGCACCATTACCAAAACAGGAATCATCTGCGCTTGTGAAGTGTTCAATAGCCCACTAGATCTGGATCGCGACAATTGCCATGTACCATGTTATAACTATTAAAAAAGAGTTCTTTGGTAGATTTCAAAGTATACCAGCCCTACATCTCTTCTTTGCATGGTGCCTGAGAAAGAGGCCCTGGAAATCAGGCATTTTAGCAGACTTTGGAGCTCTATTTCTGCCTAAAATTATACCTCAGGAGCTCATTATGTTTCAATCAATAATTTTCATAGTCTCCAGGTCATAGACTTTTTTTTTTTTTTTTTGGAGAATTGGACTCATGGACCAGTACTCAGCACTACTCCTAGTGCTTGTTTGAAGCTCTTATAATGTACATACTCACATAGAGTATAAAAAAACAAAACAAAACAAAACCGCATATACACTTTTTCCATAGTGTGTACACTGCCAGCTGTCTATTCTTCACATATTGACGTATGTTATTGTTTCCTGTTTTGGAGACCATATTGGTAACTCCACGATGGCGCAGAAGCATGGTCTATTTATATTTAAACTTTATGGTACAAACCGAGCTCTGTATAGCAAGACCATATAGATTTTAAAAGTGCACTGAGGGTTTGATCCTGAGCTCATGTTTGTTAGAGGTTTCGCATGTTCTCCTCATGACAAAGTGGCTTTCCTTTAGGTTCTCCGCAGGACCATGACTAAGTCAGCGAAAAATGTCTAATGGCGTTCTTATGCTGCTGTGAATCACCCTGGAAAATCTGAGCCGTGGGTGGACTTGGCATAGCATTGTCTAAGACTGGTATTTAATATATTATTAAGATACCCTAATGGTGTAGTATACTTTATATATAATCTTTATCATGGTGAATTATTAGTGTATTCAATACTTTTAATTTCAGCACGAATGTGAGGCTGCATACTGCTGCATTTGGCAGAAATACCGCACATACAGTAACTCACTACACTTGTTTACAGGTTGCTACAGAAATAGGCGCTCTTTGCTCCTAATCCAACATGGCGCCGTCTCTCTCTTTAGACCAATCAAATATCTCCAAAGTCTCTCTACGCCACACGTCTCACATTGCTTGGAATATGATTGGCTGTTTGCTGCGCGTCACTGACAGGGAACACGGCGGGATTTTCAGACGCTACAGACTTTTTTATTTTTTCCCCTGGTTACGTTTCGGCTTGTTGCTGCGCTCGGTCTCCGGTTTGACAGCCATTATTCTTCCAAAATTCTTCATTCTTTGGTACCGAAGACGTGTGTGGCATTGTGGACGTGTGTCTGAAAAAGCGGTTAAGTGATATATATTTTTTAAAAAAGCATAAATTGGATTAACGGTAGCTAAGCTAAGCTAAGCAGCTAGCTGTCAGAGAGCTAGCTTGGTTAGCGTCTGAGTGCTTTAGGTAGGAATTAATGACTATAATTATGTACTAAGAGACTCTGCGTTTAATTTTGGTTGTTGTTAGTATTCAGTGTGACCGACTGAATATTGTAGTTTTTTTGTAGAATTAGACAGTTAGAGCAAATGGACAGCCACCAGTACCGTTCTGACTGCTCGAGTCAGGGGAGAGAGAACAAACCGCAGCGGAAAAGGGCTTTGGGTGGAGGCGGACCTGCACCTTACGCCATCTGGGGCAACGAAGAAACGGAGAAAAAGCCCAAGTTTGTAAGTAGACAATGTTTTGGAACAAAACAAAACTAAATGCAGCCTACAGAAAACTGCAAATGTCTCTTAGCAGCATCTGGCTTGAACATAACGTCATGGGCGACGTCCCAAACCGCTGCTAGAGCTTCTGAGCAGCAGCCTTACACACTACATAGGCTGCCTAGGGCCTAATGGGGCAGAAGGGTGTTGATTACTTTTCTGTAATGCCACGGCGCTGACAGCAGTGCCGGTTGCTCCTCTGCACGGCATGCCCCACACACACATTCATCCTTCTTCATACACTATATGGCCAAACGTTTCTGGACACCTGACCATCACACCCATATGTGGTTCTTCCCCAAACTGTTTCCACAAAGTCTGAAGCATACAATTGTATAGAAAGTCTTTGTAGCTTTACAGTTTCTCTTCACTGGAACTAAGAGGCTCAAACCTGTTCCAGCATGACGATGCCACTGTGCACAAAGCGAGCTCCATGAAGACATGGTGTGTGAAGGTTGGAGTGGAAGAACTCGAGTGTCCTGCACAGAGCCCTGACCTCAACCCCACTGAACACCTTTGGGATGAACTGGAACACCGACTGAACCCCAGACCTCCTCACCAACATCAG
>CM040985.1:22698992-22715941 GCA_022985145.1 Pangasius djambal | reverse complement strand
ACTGGAACTAAGAGGCTCAAACCTGTTCCAGCATGACGATGCCACTGTGCACAAAGCGAGCTCCATGAAGACATGGTGTGTGAAGGTTGGAGTGGAAGAACTCGAGTGTCCTGCACAGAGCCCTGACCTCAACCCCACTGAACACCTTTGGGATGAACTGGAACACCGACTGAACCCCAGACCTCCTCACCAACATCAGTGCCTGATCTCACTAATGCTCTTGTGGCTGAATGAACACAAATCCCCACAGCCACGCTCCAAACTCTAGTGGAGGTTATTATAATAGGAAAGATCTAAATCTGGACAGACACATATGGGTGTGATGATCAGATGTCCACAAACTTTTGGCCATGTAGTGGTGGTGTTTTTTGTGTGTTTTTTTTTGCACTTTTAATGCTGGAGGCATTTTCTGATAAGGTTCAAGGAAAGTGCTTTAAGGAAGGACGACTCATTAGTTCACCAACTGTAATTCAAATGATTGAGCTTTTGTACACATCTTTTCAGTGACAAAACTCTCACATCTTGATAGCAATAAAATGACCACAGGAGGAGTGAGATTCTAGTGGGGTGTATTTTCTACAAAACGCAGATGTTTGTGTCCTGTGGTCACGCTGAGTATTTAACATTAGATATTTAAGGAGCTGGCAGGGATGCAGCTAGTCATCATTCATATATATATAAAGCTGATGATATATGAATGTAAAGTAATGCTTTATGCCTGTAGCTGCCATTACAATGCCTCCTCTTATCACTCACTTTTCAGATTTTATTTTATTTCTCCTAGTGAAAATGCTTTCCCAGGTAGCCCGTGTACTCGAGGTTTTACCTCCAAGACCAAGTATATGGTGGAGCGCCTCTTCTAAAGCGCCCGTTTTTCGTCTCACATTTCAGGAAGTGTTTAATATCTGGGTTAGGGTCACTGATACACACGCTACGAGACTAAATACGAAAAGTAGCAGCAGTCAAGCATCTTTTTTTTTAAATTTTTTTTTTATTTATTATATAAAAGCAAGGCGACGTGTGCATAGAACTTACTTTCCTCACAAATGTCTGGTCTCTTGTTTGCTGCTGTAAGAGTCTGCGGAGGTGTAGTGGTTAAAGCTAAGGATAAAGCCGATAAGGATGAAGCAGACTAATCCTCTTGTGCTTCCATGCTACTGAGAGCAGTGCTGTGCCTGAATAACCTGTAAATCAGCCACAGGGACAAACTGATAATAAATATATGGTGCTTATGAAAACATTATAGACAGTCGTTCGAGTATTAAACATGTTTGTGAGTTTTGTAGTCGTAAAGGAGCGTTATTGGTATTGGCGCTCTATGAATTGTTCCGGCATCAGTTGTGTTAAAGCGTTGCGTGACCTTGTCGAACCTCACGTGTCCCTCATTTTAGTGTTTGGTGTCTCATGCTTCTTTCTGCCTCGGGCTTAAGCAAATTCTCTCTCAGCGCTGTAAAAGCCAACCTTGCACAGATGATTAATTTAGTTTCATAAAATGCCTTGGGGATAAAGCAACTCTGCCATTTAAGAACTCACAGGGGTTGAGTTTTTTTTTTTTTTTTTTTAAATGAGGCGGAGCACGAATTCACCTTAAACACGAGACCGAAAGGAGTGACATGTGCTGTGGCGTTTCAGTTAGCAATTGGGAGCTGGAGAGGTGCTTATCGTCAGCCTGAACATTCCTGAGATGTTTTCTAATTTCCCTTAACTCTCTGTGTACAGAGTAATTTGAAGTATAATTTGATTTGAAACCTGTGGAATGCTCGACAGTTTAGTTATACACGGACAACAAACCGGCACCTTTTCATAGTTTTTGTGGATGAGGAAGAGGTTTAGGTTGATTTAGAGCTGTTTAAATGACAAGTTTAATTTGAAGCGCGAAGAAAGTCAACTTCGGTATGTCCAAACAAAAGCTAATATAATTATTTTCATGTAAGTATATCATATCTTTATCAGCTACACAAGCTCTCTCTTATACCTCGTCACAACGCAAACTAAGGCTAGGATATACATTATATATACATACATTATATACATGATCTTGACCTCTCCAGTTTGTCACCTATGCACCGCAAAAAGCTGTTATCTAAACTTATGCATAACTACAGCATCCAGATTTGGCTCCAGTTATTTAACAGTACTAGAGAGAGATTTTTTTTTGTGTTCCATCCAGTAGACTATCAACCCTCTATTTACTGCAGAGTTATCAGACATCATCACGTCATGATCTGTTCAAATGAAAGTAGAATTCGAATCTGATGTATTATTAGATTAGATTAGATATTTCTGATGTTTCCATATTTCAGATTCACTCATTCGTCACGTGTGATATGTCCTTCACATGCTTTACTCGTCACATGATAAAATCGCTTTCTATATTTTGCTGTATTCTATAAGCATAAATAATGCTTAATTCACTGGAAAGAATCTAGGAATGGGAACATCAGCAATAAAGTATCAGACATACTCTTAGCGGCGACTTTATTAGGAACACCTGCACACCTGCTCATTCATGTAATTGTCATGCTAATCAGCCAAACATGTGGCAGCAGCACAGTACATTAAATCATGAAAATACAGGTCAAGAGCTTCAGTTAATGTTCACGTTATACATCAGATTGGGGGAAAATGTGATCTCAGTGACTTTTACTGTGGCGTGGTTTTTGGTGCCAGATGGGTTTGTTTTGAGTATTTCAGAAATTCTCCTGAGATTTTCATGCACAATTATCTACACAGAATGGTGCAGAAAACAAAAAACACTGAATGGCAATTCTTACTGATAAGAAACTGGAAGATTGGAAAAAGACCAGGTGATAGTCTCAGATTCCTGCTCTTGGCTGACAGGTGTGGTTTTCTGCTGTTGTAGCTCATCTGCCTCAAGGTTTGACGAGGTCTGTGTTGTGAGATGCTTTTCTGCTCACCACAATTCTAAAGAGTGCATATTTGAGTTACCTTAGAAATTTCAGTCAGATCAAACCAGTCTGGCAAACCATTCTTCCCCGACCAGAATTTCAGCCTGCTGTACTGCTGCTCACTAGATTTATTTATTTTTTTTGTCTTTTGCACCTTTCTGTATAAACTCTTGATACAGCTGTGTGTGAACAAATTAAATAGATAAATAGATAAATAAATAAATTCCAGGAGATAATCAGTTTCTGAAACACTCAAACCAGCCCATCTGGCATCTTGTTTGCATCATGTTTGATGTGAACATTAATTAAAGCTCTTGACCCGTATCTGCATGAATTTATGAATTTGCATGAGATTGGCATAAATGCGCAGGAGTAGAGGTGTCCTTGACCAGTGAGCGTATATCTGAGTTCTATGAAACTCATACTGTAAGAATTTATTTCTTCTGGAGATCGTATGGGCAGTGTGTCAGTTTGGTAATTTGATTCAGCGTAATAAACACATAACTGTGCTGATATCATCAGTGGTCACCGTTTTTGGCTCCTTAACATTTACGTAAGCATCATTCAGACATATTATTTGGGTCCTGATATGAAAAAATAATTATTTGCCATATATTAAAGTGATATCACACTTTTGTTCGCCACAATTTTCTGTTTTATTATTATTATAAATTATTATATAAAAATATCTGTGTCTCTGAATTCAAATTCAAATTCAGTTTTATTTGTATAGCGCTTTTAACAATGGACATTGTCACAAAGCAGCTTTACAGAAATAAATGGATTAACAAAAAATATATTATAAATATTTGAATTTATCACTGTGAATTTATCCCTAATGAGCAAGCCGGTGGCGACGGTGGTGAGGAAAAACTCCCTGAGATGATATGAGGAAGAAACCTTGAGAGGAACCAGGCTCAAAAGGGAACCCATCCTCATCTGGGTGCAACAGATGGTGCGATTAAATAAATAAATCCCTTCTATTATTGTGCGCTATAAGGACAAGTAGTGCAATTGTGCAACCAACAAATTCATCACAGTTTCCGCAAGAAGTTCGGTTGGTTAAAATCTGTCCACTATGAATGTTTTTTCTGTGTAGATCTAAAATCATTCTGCCCTGATCCATCCAGGAGTTTTTTCACATGGATAAGAGTGTTGAAATACTGTGCTAAGGCATCCTGACTCAATCCGCAACTAGTGCTTTGCTAAAAAGTATACAAGGAGACGCTTTACCAGTCAATCGTGATGTTTACCTAGATCACATTATATAATATTTACTAAGTAATACTGATTAATACGCTGATTTAAGTCTTGTGCGCTTTTCTACCCGGCATTGAATTTGAAGTGTAATGTAGACAGTGAGCACTAGGTGGCACTTTAAAACCATATAACAGACAGCGAGGCGGGGGTAGGGACTTCATTTCCATTGAGAGGAACATTTTGATCCTGCTTTCATAACCACATCATTTCAGCCCTGGTACATCTTCACCAAACCTCATCCTTAATTCTGCTCTCCATGTGAGGCAGATGCACTGCATGCTGCTTTTGTAGTAATGCAACATAATGATGTTTCTGTGTGCTGTTTGTTTTCCAGTTCAGCAGGATTAAAGGCCACACAGCACAGGTTCATCGTCTTTCCTAATTTCAAAAACACTTCTTTTAATTAAAGTAACGGCTGTGAAAACAGTAACAGTAAAGAGAAATGATATTTAAACTGTTATCACAATATACTTTCATTTATTTTTTGTTTTCTCCTTTTGACTTGGGGTGTCCAAATATCACAGAGAGTCTTGGCTTGTTATGCTTGTGTCATTTATTTTGTGTGTGTGTGTGTGTGTGTGTATTTATAGTTACATACGCTGTGTAATGTTTCTTTTTTATTTGTTTTTAAATGAGAAAACGTGTGTTGTTTTGCAAAGCTGCCTGTATTAGACCTGAAGACATGATGAGTTGTAATGGGAATCTAACTTGGAGTGGCTGCCAGGCAAATCAACCTTGTTGATCACAATTGTTTAACTCGTCCCCAATATGCATTAATCATATGTTAAACCTTCAAGAACACGTGACAAAGCTTAAACAAGCTGCTTTGGATGAGGCAGACCGCTCAGTTTAGTCGATTAGGTGCAGTTATGCGAGCAGGTGTTTGAATCTGTTGGCCGACATTTAGGGCTACTCTTCAGAATGCACTGTCCATGTGTAAACGGACAACATCCCCATCTGGCTGCAATACGAGATGGAGACGGAGCGAGAGGATGAAAGAGCAGAAGAGACAGAGAAAAATGGATTTAGTGCAGCCCACAATATGGTGCCAACAGGGGAACATAACATGGCACGGGTCAACCAAACGGGAGGCATTACCACCAATTATGATGGCAGATTGATTCCTCGTTTATGGACAAGCAAGGAGTTGCTCAGGTGGAAGAAAAATTGAATGAGAACCTCAGAAGGCAAAAAAAAAACAAAAACAATTTACACCCCACTTTTATTGCTGGCCTTGGACATCTGGAGCAGAAACAGCTGGCTGATTCCGCTGAGAGCTCTCATTCTCCCATTATTTCAACACTGCCTCTCGACTTCGTGTGGTAAAGTTTATGAATTATCCATCATCACTTCAGGTGCCTTGAACTCTGCAGTGGAAAAAAAAAACTTCAAAACATTAACTTTTTGGGTTTTTTTTTTTGCCCTCAGGTCTAGAGCCTGTTTGTTGCCAGGCTGGGCAATGAGTTAACAAACCAGGGTGATGAGCAAAGAAGAGGAACAGAGGTGAAACCTGCTTTTAGAGGAGAGAGAGCATTTGGGCTCATAGAGGTGAGGGGTCGAAATGGAAGCTGTTCTTGCCTCATTGGTAGGCAATGCGACAGCATGGTGCTTATTGAACAGAACCAATTCGGGAGAAGCAATTACAGGAGCTGCCAGCAATACCCATGGTTTATCACAACATGTCCAACCGCCCTAATGGCGCAGTTAACATTTGAGCACTCAACAAAATGAAAAGATCTGACTTTCCACACAGCGCAAAACAAAACAATGCCAGAGAAACCGAGTGGAACTATCAAGGTCACCGCAATTATGTCCAATTTCTGTCTTATTTTCTCCTCTGCTATATGTGTTTTTTTTTGGTATAAAAGATAATTTTCTTATTTAGCTCCTGTCACTCAGGGTTCAAACCGACTACGTCTGCAGTTCTCAAGTTACTACGGCTCATTGCCCCTAGCTGCTACAGTTACTTCCTGGTGTGAAGAAAAGCATTTTGAGAACAACACTGATCAAGTGTTACGAGTTAAAAGTGCCTTAAATGCAGTGCCTCGCCAGATCTTTGATCAATAAGATATATTTGAATTGCATGCATGCACGATGTGGCAGTAACATACTGCTGAGACGTATTTATAGAAAAACATATTCTGAAGCACAGCACGATACGTCTCTATGACTAACACTATAATCTTCTTGGTTTATGTTTAATGCAGACAGTGCTAGCATGGTTCTTCAACTTTGTTGATACCTGTCACTGTTTCAGATGGTTTCCATTGGTACAGTATGTCCATTGTACTAATTAAGCCTTAAACATTTACTTTGAGGTTTTTGAGCAGTTTTATACACCTGGCAAATTGAACATCTGTCCATCGCCAGATGTTTTCAATTCTGTAAACTAAAATAACAGCACTACTTCTGATCAACTTTATTTAAGTTTGTTTAATGTACTATTTCTTTTTCTTTTTTTTGGTTAAGATTCACTTGTGTTGGTTTTCAGATTTTTCACTGTTTGAACACCTTACAATCACATACAGGCAATGACTTTTTTCTTAAAAAAAAAAAAAAAAAAAAATCTTCTGAGTAAAATGCTATGAGCTACCGTGCTATCACTGGCTGTACAGACAAAGGAGCTCTGACTAAAAGGCTTGTTGTTCTTTGTCAGAACTGCCCCTGAGAGCCAGTGGAAACGAACTTTGGAAAAGCCCCGAGCTTTTATAGTCTTTCAGGTCAGCAGGAGGACCTTTAGCTGTCCATGAAACAAGGGTGCAGGTAGATATGTGAAAGCAGGCATTTTGTTGTTGTCCGTTCCAAATAAACTGCGCTCTGACAGAGATGAGTATGTTGCTGTTTTGCTGTGGCTTCATCTGAGGAAAAGTTTACACAATTTTTTCGGGAATTAGATGCATTATTAGGCGTCTATTTTGAAAGCGTGTTTCGAGGCTTTTGAAGAGAGCTTGTTTAAAGCAGAAAGCTTGTATGGCTCTTCTCAACTTGTTCTCAACTATTATGATTTAAAGTTGAATGGGCAAGCTAAATATGAAATATGTAAATCTTTTTGGGTGCAAACACAGTGACACATCTATATGTGTATTTTTTTTAATTATTTTTTTTTTAAACACATGAGTCATAAACGTTGCATGATTGGTTGGAGTATTTTGTTCATATTTCTAGTGCTCATAGAGAGCAGCAAACATCATGTGATTTGCATGCAATCCAATTCTTTCCCTCTTTTAGCTAGTTTAAAAAGCCACAGTTTTCAACAGAGCTTCGCACTGCGATGCGTAGAAGCAATGTACATATTGCGTCTGATTTAATAAAATGCGTTAAAATGAGCCTAACTGTCTGCTCATTTAACTGTCGACTTTAATGCAGCAGTGAGCGGCTTATTAACTCTAACAAGGGTTTTAGAATGAAACAGGCATAGGAGAACATCTTACCAGTGCTATTCTTATGCAGTTATATCCAACTTGCAATACTGGCGCATTCATCTTCAGCAAGTGCTTCATCCTGTTCAGGGTCACAGTGGATTTTGAGAGCACTGGGCACGAGGTGTAATACACCCTGGGTGATCACAAGGCACCATGCACACACACCTGCACACATAGGGGTAATTTAGAGTAGTCTGTCCTCCTGGCATGGTTTTGGGAGGTAGGAGGACACCTGAGAACCCAGAGGAAACTAGCATGGACACGGGGAGAACATGCAAAGAAACTAAACACAGACAGTAACCCAAGCCAAGAATCGAACTGGTGTGGAGCTGTGAGTCAGCAACGCTACCCGCTGTGCCAATACAAATTAAAATGATGACTGTGGTTTCCGTGTCCATTATATGGCCAAACGGTGTGGACATCAGACCATCACACTCGTATGTGGTTTTCCCCCAAACTGTTGCCACGAGGTTAGAAGGACACAATTGTATAGAATGTCTTTGTGTGCTGTAACATTACAACCCCACTGAACACCTTTGGGATGAACTGGAACACCGACTGTGCTTCAGGCCTCTTCCCTGAAGAGTGGAGGTTATTATAACAGCAAAGGGGGACTAAATCTGGAATGGGATGTTCAAAAGGCACATATGGGTGTGATGGTCAGGTGTCCACAAACATTTGGCCACATACTGTAGTTTGGACATCATAAATTTATTAGCTAACCCACTAGACAAGTAAGAGCTCTGGTGTGCTGCCCAATTCCATGCTTTGGTTTCCTGGAAACTAGGCTAAAACGTAGCTAAAAAGTAGTAACTTATGTATAAGTTACAGAAGAGTGACAAAGGACAAACCAGCATAAAGTGCCTTTGTAAGGTGTTTTAGCAACAACGAGCCACCACAACAGCTTTAATGTGCTTTGTTATCAATCCTGGAGCTGTAAATTAATTTCTATTCCTGAAGATGAAGGCGCCAGTATCAGTGATGCCACGTTAAAGAAAGTATGATATGTTTTTAGGATGGTGTTTTTTCTTCCTGGCTCGTAACCCCTAGCATTGTCTATCACTGCTTTGATGCATGGATTGCTATGCAGCTCTGGACCTGCCTTTGCCTCTGTCAGTGACCCTAGCAGAGTCCGTAGAGACCCTGTGTCAACCCAGTCAATTCGTTAAGACAGGCTGCATCACACTTAGGATGCAAACTAGACACTGGACTACAGCCAGTGGTATTGACAAATGCAGGTACACAGACAAGCAGGTAGAGGATGTATAAGAGATAAGTTGTGGGTGTAACGGACACCTGTCATATCCTTTTACTTGTTCTGTGTTCCTGAGATACAGTAACTGTCTTCAGAAATGAACTGTGTAACCTCTTTGGCTTGGTTGTTCTTTGACATTTTATAATAAAATAAAGAATTTTTTTCCCTTTCTACCCCAGTAATGAAGCGATATATGGATTTTTTTTTCATACCCCCACTTTATACCACTTTACCCTAATTGTGGTATAAAGTGGGGGTATGAAAAGTTGTTGTTTCAAACTTCTCAATCTCTTCTGTGATTTTGATGACTCAATTCCATTACACATTCACTCTTCTGTATAAATTAAACGTGATCAACAGTGTAAATTGTTCTCTACGAGAGTGACAGCTCAATCTGACCATATACGTTGAACAATTAGCTGTAACTGTAGCAAATGAATGAGTAGATAGACGGTACCCCAAGAAGTAATTACATTTAAAAATGAGTACGCTTAAGATTGCTTTACAAATAAAAAGTAAAATAAATGTGTAGACGTGCTCATAGCAGTGCCGCGAGCCCCAGCACTGCGAACAGCATGCTGCGGAGCTGCAGGGTAAGAGAGAGCAGACGCTGCAGTCGACTCGCGCTGTGCAAACACAGACTTGCATGGTGTGAGCGAAAGATTAAAGGCAGCTAAACAGACAAACCTACATTTAGTAAGTTAGGAATCAAGAAAAAAAGTTAACTCTGCTTCAATCTAAGTTCCCTTTAAAATCTACCTTCTGTTGCAACCTTTGAAAACACAAGTGAATGCTGATCTGTGGGCCAGGGCAGGGTGATATGATGACAAGATACCGATATCCTGATAAATTATGTCACAATATGCTTTTCTGAGATATTGCAGGTATCGTGATGTTTAAAAAAATATTGTTATAAAAAAGTTTTTGTTGATGACGAACTGACTGAGAGCAGTTGATTTGTTAAGATTGTTTTAAAACTTTTTTTAATTAAAAAGATAAATTTTTTTCTGTGATAACTATTTTTTAGAACTTTTTAATAAACAAAACAGTTTTTTATTAAAAAAATAGAATAATGTTTTTTTTTTTTAAATATACGTTGAATAAACCATTGACCCCCCTCCTTTTTGTGTGTGTGTGTGTGTATGTATGTATGTATGTATGTGTATGTGTATATATATATATATATATATATATATATATATATATATATATATATATATATATATATATATATATATATATAATTTTTTTTTTTTTTTTAATGCAACACAGCTGTATTGTGGGAAATTTGCTAAATATTGTGAAACATCTGTGTATTGTAGAAATGCCTTTGAGAACTGTGATTATATTTTTTTGTCACTTCGCCCACCTGTACCATGGTTCCTTAGAAAATATTGTGGGCAGGTACAACCAAAAAACTGCAGTAGTGGGTAGGATTGGTCAGAATTCCTCATGAGCAGGCAGGAGCTGGATTAAAAAAACTGTCCTGTACACACTTCTATCAGCTGTTAAATATGGAATAGAGGTATCTCTTTCCTCACTTATATGTAGTGGCCGTCAGCCAGTAGGGGATAGTGAGCTGAAATAAGAAGTCGCTCACAGCTCACAGTGATGGTGAAATACAGAATGAGAGGTTTAAAGGAAAATGCACCCTGAAATATCAAAAATGACTGACTATATTTGTGAAATGTTTGTCATGTGCTTAACAGTTCTAGTGCTAATTGTGTATTTTTGCTATTCCTGTGAGGAGGTTTTCTTGACATGAGACTCTTTTTATTCATGTGTGCAAGTTGGGGTGTTGAACAAGTCAACTAGCCACTTTTTTTCCCCCCTGAGTTGTTTTTCTTTTGTATTCTTCCATTGTTCAGCTGTATTATTTTGGTAATATTAAATGTCAAACCTTATTCTGTACATTTTACATGTTGTGCTAATCACTAATTGCAGTTAAAGTCTGAACGAATGAAATGAAATATTTAATTAATAAGTACCTTACACTACTTTGACTTAGGCATAATAAGAGATGGCTTTTGCAGAAATGCATTTGCTTTCCTGAATGTATTTTCTGTGTGCTTTGTATGACTATATACATTAGTGAAGCTTGGATTTTGTGACTGCCAAGTGACACAGCTTCAGTTGTTTAATATTTCACAAAATGGTAGCATGATCCGTATTCACCGAAGATCAATAAAGTTAGCTAAGTGGCTAACACTGAAGCCTGCCTCTGTAAATCATGTAGCTAATTAATGTGATTAGAGAGGGTGGACAAGGCTTGAGCTGATTGGGAATCACT
This sequence comes from Pangasius djambal, assembly GCA_022985145.1. Lineage (NCBI taxonomy): Eukaryota > Metazoa > Chordata > Actinopteri > Siluriformes > Pangasiidae > Pangasius > Pangasius djambal. The sequence continues at coordinate 22,704,805 of CM040985.1, read as the reverse complement.
TATCCTTTGGCTGGATCTCATTTATTGCAATGAAATTGGATGATTTAAATGTGAAGAAATGCGTTATCTGCTGCTTTAAGGTCTTTTCACATGGCAGGCAACAAACTGCTCTTGTGCAGTGCGCTTGATCAGAATGATCAACATTTTTAGAATTATAGCTTACAGACTAGTTCATATATGATGAGAAATATCAACTGATTTCAGGATAGACATGAAATTGAAATGTGTATTTTCAAATGTTAAGAGTTGGCCCATATCTCCCTGAGTAAGCTGTATATTATTGTTGACGGTGATGGCTCGAGAGATTTCCACAAGCTCTCATAAGCATAGGATGTAGTAAGATTTAATATGCTTTTATATTTCAATAGACATCCTTGCATGAAATTTAATTTAATTTAATCATAGAAAGTAGAAATCAATGCATTTTATTTACTCTATCGTTCTCTAAAACTTTCTTTGCTTGTTATCCACTTGATCACTCACTGTTTGATTTTGATTGCAAATACTGTAGAGTCTCTTTTTGACATGTCAGTTATCTAATATAATTAAAGAGGGAAGCTACAATGCAGTACTCTCTTCACTACCGTCTACACTACACTGCCTGCATTCCCTATTCATTTCCCTATTAGTGATCCCCCCCCCCCCAAAAAAAATAAATAAAATAAAATAAATAAATAAAAATAAAATAAAATTACTGACATCAATATGCAGCTTCCATCTTGTTCCTAACTGACATCCAGTAATCATGAAATCCACACTTGCTTGATCAGGCATCAACATCTGTTGCAGAAATATTCTTCTGTCTTCTCAGCTCTGTTCATCTATGTATTTAATATAGAAGCTTTTGAACTGGTTCCCCTCCCTCTGGAGATGGGATTGTCACTCCTGTTCTTTTCTTGAGCCAAATCCTCCGTCTTTGTACGCTATGTCTTGCCCAAACTGTTGCCACAAAGTTAAAAGCACACAATTGTAATGAAAGTCTTTGTACGCTGTAGCTTTACAACTTCCCTTCACTGGAACTAAGAGGCCCAAACATGTTCCAGCATGACGATGCCCCTGTGCTCAAAGCGAGCTCCATGAAGACGTGGTGTGTGAAGGTTGGAGTGGAAGAACTCGAGTGTCCTGCACAGAGCCCTGACCTCAACCCCACTGAACACCTTTGGGATGAACTGGAACTGACTGCATGCCATGCCTTCTTGCCCAACATCAGAGCTTTCTATCAATAGTGCTCTTGTGGATGAATGAGCACAAATTTCACAGCCACGCTCCAAAATCTGGTGGAAAACCTTCTCAGAAGAGTGGAGACCAAAGGTTGTACCAAGTACATAACGCCCATGGTTTTGGAATGGGATGTTCGAGAATATATAGTGGTGTGATCGTCAGGTGTCCATAAACTTTTGACCGTATAGCATAGTCCTCTCTCAACCTTGCCTTTTCATTTAAAGGTGTTCGAGAAAGTTATGGCCTTTCAGCTACAGTACCACATCCATCAATGATATTTCCTCCAAAATCCATGAAGCTAGCCAACTGCTTGATTGACAGGGGAGACAGAGTATGCCATTCTGCCCTTCTGGTTTTGCTTGGCTCCTGGCTGTGGCATCGTCGGGATTTTGAACTCTCAATCTCCAGACGACAAGGCATTCTCTGTAGCGTTTTTAATAGTCAATCATATTATTATACTTTTGCTTCTTAAACCTCATTTAGGTCTTTGAGATTCTGTCCCTTTTCTCACTAGTGGTGGAGAACTCTACCTTTCAGTGCTATTTCGAGCCAGACTCACAATGATTAGGGCAAAATTAGCACTGGTCAGGTCAATGATGCAGTTGATTGGTGTGATTGGGGTATTTCTGTAATTATTTGAATATTTCAACAAATACGTTACTTATACACATACACAATCATGTTTCTCCACCTATCCCATGCTTTGGACTTGTGATCCTGAACTCCTGTATAGAGACAGTTATGGCAGTCTGACAGCTGTTGATGGGGTGTCCAGGGCCTGGCTGCCATGCTGCTACTCCAGTCCTGATGTCTAAGGTTAAGACAGGCAGTGGCAGGTGAGTGTGATTGAGCTTAATGGACTACAGTCGAAATGATTTGCGATCCTTGTGTCCGCTGAGGTACTGTTGAATTGACTTTAATGTCCTCGCCTAACAAAGGGCTGATTGAAGAATCTGTTTGGCATTCATATGTCCGCACCTTTGTGCTGACTCTTCCTTCCTACATATTCAAATCTTAATGTCCTTGGTTCACCTCATTAATTTGAGCAGGCCTCATGTGCAGCTCTCCCTTTGCTCAAAACGGTCATGGAATGGGCTGTAATTGAAAGATATGTTATCAGTATGCAATTAAAGAGGCAGGAAAGAGATAACAGGCGTAGCTGAAATGGATCTCTTGCAAACTTTTCAGCATCAGTCTATTGAATGACATGGCGCTTGCTTGCAGTGGCGCATCCTGAGTAGCCATGTGCTATTCATTCTTAATGCAAGCACGTCGCAATAATCAAATGCACAATATAGTTTTTTCTAGACACTTCAAAATTGTGTCAGTACCTGTGTGCCAGTTGTAAGGGTGCTGTCTTGGTAGGTAGTATTTTTAGTCAATGTTGCAGAGTTTGGAGTAAAGGCTCTCCATTACAGAAGGTAGTGTAAGGTTTATTTTCTGACTTTTTTCATAATATATATATATATTTTTTGTCTTTGCGAGAGACTTTTTTTTTTTTTTTTAGATTTCAGGTGCAGTGCCCTCTAAAATTGCTGGCTGTTTTATTTAAACATGTTTTTCAAGCACAGAAAGTGTAACTTTTTAAAAAAAAAATTTTATGTATAATGATTTTTTTTATGTCGTTTGCAAACCTTGGTTTCAAAATTACTGGCACTCTTAGAAAACATTTTTTTGTAGAGGGATCTTGATCCACACCTTCATGCAGAACAATTTTATATTTTTAGATCGGTGCATGCAGTCGTCCCTCTTCTATACAGACCACAGGTTTTCAGTAGGGTTTAAAACTCAAAACTCAGTTGGTCATTTCAAAACAATTTTTAATTTTTTTGTTTCTTTGTTTGATTTGGAAGTATGTTTAGCTCATGGGCTTGTTGGAAGTTCTTTCTGAACCTCCTGGCAGAGACAACCAGGTTTTGGTCTGAAAAATCCTCTTACTTGGATTCATGATGAAATAAATCTACACGAGTCCTTGAACCGCCAGCTACTAAACAGCCCTAAAGCATCATTCATCCACCTCCATATGTTACAGTGGGTATAAGGTGCTTTTTCTTATAAGCAGTCTGTTGGGATCATCAAAACCTTGTGATTGAGTGCATGACCAAAACACAACACACATCGTCAACTGTAGTTCTAATGACGCTGCATTTTTGTAAGATGCTCTCAGAAAAGGCTTCTTTCTTGCAGTTTTTCTACATAGCTTTTGTTGATTTTGTTGAACATTTGATTTTGAAACTTTACAACCACAAGAATCAACTAAACTGTGCAATACTAAAGCTGTGATTTTTGGGCTCTTTTTCCCTCCTTCACCGTCCTCCTCACCATGTGAGGGGTCAGTGCGCTCATGGGTCCAACTCCAGGCAAGTTTCCAACTGTTTCATGCATCTGGAACTCTTTGTTGCAGCACTTATTGTGCTTAATGGTATTTTTTAAACCGCTAATGTAGTTTTTATATTCATTACCTGAATAGTGCAAGTCAACAATCCTCTGTCTGTCTGTGTCAAAGGTTCTTGTTTTTTTTTTTATGGTAATGGATGACAGACAGATTTAATTTATTTAAAATACTCTTTAGGGTGTTAATAGTTATGTGTTGTTTATTTTACACAGCCATTTCTGCTTGTTTGTGTGTTGGGTAAACTGTAAGGTAATGTTAGAAGAATCAATAATGTGTTGGCAGCATGAAGAGATGCACTGACAGTGGAACGTAGCAAAGATTGTTTCTACAGCAGGGGGTGTAGAGCAGGGCATCATTTAAATGATATATTCTCCTGCCACAGTGAGTCTGGGAAATTTCACACTCATCCACATATGATCAGTATTTGTGGACTTGCTTTTACAGTAGATATTGTGACTGCTTTTGAGACTAGATAAGAACGAATTCTGTTGTGCTGTGACGTATTTTTTTTTTTTTTAGCCCCATTCAGAACCCTTGTAGTTTTAACCTAGCCCTTGCTTGCTGGTTTATCAGCTTTTCATAGTCTAGCTGTTATTTTGCACTTGAGGAATCCACACTGACCGCTTTTTTGTTGAAACTCTGCATTGTTTCTTAGGTTTTACTGTGAGCAGGGATTTTTTTTTCTACCCACTGTCAGTGTTTATTAGCTCAGATCCTGATGTCTTTCACCCTATTTTTGATAAGAAAAGAAAAAGAAAACATGTAGGTTGAACATAATGAACATTTGTAACAGGAAATTCAAGTCCATTAATGCCGGTGTCCTGCAATTTAGATACTCGGAGATATTGAGAGACCTCTGAGGGTCTGAAGTACATGGATGATTATCTTGGATGCCTTGACATATAAATTAAAATTCATTAGATGTCTAACGTTTCACCCACTAACTGCCATGCTTGACATTTGACAAATTTTGACTCAGAAAATATAGCGGCCTGCCACATTTGACTTTGACAGAGATGACCTTTTATTGAAGATTATTATGATAGACGACCGATCGCAGCGACCCAATAAACACGTATAATTATTAATAATGCATGCCCATGAAACAGGCTAATGTTTGCTAATTACAGTGATAAGTCGTGTTAATTAGACAGGTGCTATGAGGAAATAGTAAAAGTGGATGGGGAATGGGAGAATGTGTTTCAGCATACAATATTTATTCATTTATTCATTAAAAAGTTTATTATTTAATTCAGCGCTCAATAAGGACTCTGCTACACCCAACTTGTTTCCATCTAGAGGGCTTAGCCCTCACCTTTTGCTCCCCATTTTATTCAGGGAACTAGCCTACACTCAAGGTGAGATTTATATGCCCAGAATGACAATGCAGCAATTTGAAAAGCAAGTTGAAAAACCTCTCAAGGTCTAAAGTTTATTGCTGTTTTCGAGTTCCACAGCCACTTATTATTTTAAATGACTTTGAAAGTCTAGATGGTAAGCAAACGGTTGCAATGTGTTGGTTGCAAGAGAAATGGGCAAGCGTGACGGCTTGAGCGACTTTGACAAGGAATAAATCGTTATAGTTAGACGACTGGATTGGAGCACCTCCAAAGCAGCAAGGCTTGTGGGCGAGAGGAATATGTCAGAACACACAGTGCACCACAGCTTGCTGCGTATCCACAGACCGGTCACAGTGCCCATGCTGACCCCTGTCCACTGTCGACAACGCCTACATTGGTTGATCACTGGACCTGGATCTTGGCGCAGTGGAAGAAGGTGGCCTGGTCTGATGAATCATGTTTTCTTTTACATCACAGCAATTATACTCATCTAATATTAGCTTAGTCAAACATACATTGGTAGATTTTATTTTGCATCAGTAAACTTAAAACTTTTGTCCATTTGCTATGATGTAAGTGCAGAGCGCCTGTGCAAGTTCACTGCTTCCAGGAGGCAACAGTTAATATTGGAGAGTTCAAAACACCCATGCAAATCTTTCCAGATTGTTATGTTGATTGGCTCGTCTTCCATTTTATTGGGGGGGTAAAATGTATTTATTACTTATTGAAGGAGTCTCAGGTGTCAGCGCTTTCTAACAGCCATGGTGCTTTTGCGAAGTTTCCCAGCACAGGAAAGCCTTCAGAACAGGAGAGCTTACGCTTTCGAGAGCGAGAGAGAGCGAGAGAGAGCGAGAGAG
>CM040985.1:22672669-22695202 GCA_022985145.1 Pangasius djambal | reverse complement strand
AGAGTGTTTCCTGGAGTGTCATTACTCTGGAAAACAAACTGTGGCAGGACACAACGGAATCTTTACCAACATTTCACAGAACGTTCCAACTTTACCAACGTTTTATAAAACGTAAAATACGGGGTCATCTTTCTAGACAGATTTGGTGGAACTAAAGTCCCAGAGATACTCAGGTTACCCCACCTCCTCATGTAAAACTAACCCAATCCAAACAGGACTTGAATAACATTTCCACAAACTCTTTTAGCATTATCATAGTATTTATCACTATTTCATTATAAGATGGAATGAGAGTGGCTTCAAGGAAAAAAGTAGCACACTAAGCCCCCAAAAGATGGAAATGCGTTTTAATTTAATTTCCATTAGACCCCATTTAAGTCAGTGGTAAGGTAACTGTCATACACCATGACTAAATGTGTACAAGTGGCACTATAACAACACAGGCTGAAGGAAATAAAACTAAGTTTTGTTGATGGGTATGCAAAACTAGCAAACTGGGCAGTTAGGCAAAAAGGGTTACCAGCAAAATTCATCATTTCTTTCTCTTTTATTTAAAATAATGAATGAAAAGGAGTAATACAGTCTAAAGCTCTGTGCGAACAGGATTAAATTAACAAGGGGTCCTGGGGTAATTTCCTTTCTTACAGGTGATTTTTATTTCTGTCCGGATCAGCCACCTCTTCTGAGGAAAATTTAAAGCAGAATTACCTACTTTTTTTAAACTGAAGTCAGTGGCCATCTGATTTTCGTCCTGTCCACATACACATGTCCGTGATTTTCTATACGCGTTGCCTCGTGTTGGAGAAGATGATGCTTCTGCTGCTACATGCTATATTTATTCTTGCAGAATGCATGTCAGTGACCCTCCCCGGATATTAAACACTTCCCGAATCACAAAATGAAAACTGAATGCTTTCTGACACTTTGTGATTATGAATTGTGTTTTCAAACTGTTGCTGAAATAAGAGCCAGCGCCTCTTTGACCGCTTGGCTGCCATGTTGGGACTGGCGTGTGACCATACCTACATATATGACCACGTGACGCAAACATTCGGGTTCGTGAAAAATACAACCTGCTAGAATCTCACTTCTCGTGTGGTTCATTTATTGCTGTCCAGATGCGAGAGTTTTATCACTGAGGGGATGTGTAAAAAGAAATTCTTACAGACTTCCCCCTGATAAACTAATCCAATCTGAATAACGGCTTAACAGGATAAAAACCTTATCCACACAGAACCAATAAACAAAAATAATGCTTAAAATCTGTCAGGGTGATAAACAGCTGCTGAAACAGTATGAAATTAATACAGTTGATATATTTTTTGTGTGTGTGTCAGTAGCTAAGATTTTCTGTCAAAGAATATCAGAGTTAATACTAGAGTATCTGAAAGCTGACTTTTAGCTCAGGGCTTTAGGGTTAGTGAACCAGCTACAGTTTGATAATCTGAACCATTATTTGTGTAACGAAGAGAAGTACAAAATGGAAAAAGTCTTAAATCTCAGTTGAAAATGATACAATGGACCAGTGAAGTGTTTAAAGGGCTAGATGAATGTGAATTCTCATCCTAGCGTGTGTCAGGATCTTGGTTACAGCTTTCTCAAGTTGTAAATTTCAAGTAAGAGTGCCTTAGAGTAATTGAGTTTACTGAACAAAAAGCATGGATTTGTTACTTCCTGTCAGCGCTGAAGGGAATTACATGCCCATTCTTTTTTTTTTTTTTTTTTTAAGGTGAAGCTAATTCACATTTCCAGGAAGTCAAATATCTGCACATCAAGTTGTCTTTCATATTTTCACTGACATAATGCATTTGAGATGTTGAGAATACAAACACAGGAAAGAAACTTACTCAAACTTACAATTTGCACTTACAAACCAAGCAGGCATACGCTCCCGAAATGATGAATGTAGCACGAAGTGTTCTCCCACAGTTTTTAATGTGTTTTCTTCGCTAAATAAATCATCTTTCCCATGCTGCATGTACAAGCATTAATGAAGGTGTTTTGTTGTGTTTTTTGACCCATTTGGATTTAATGAAGGGCATTTCTGCCACACAGGCTTGTTGATTGATCTCCAGCTCCACACGTTTATTTTGTGGCATGTCAGTTTGTTTTGACCTTATTAATGAAGTCGGTCTGATGCAGGCGGCACATGGCAGAACCTCCCATAAGCCCAGTGTGTGCGTCCATTTTTTTTTCAGGGAGCTTGTGAAAACATAGATTGGAAATTTTGGCTGATTTATATAACGCATGCCATCTGGAATGGGCTTGATATGTTTGCATGGGATGTGTAGGGTGAATATTAAATAACTCAAGACTGGGCTCGAAGCTGACAATATGAGCTGTTTTTTTTTTTTTTGTTTTTTTTGTAAGCTTTTGCAAACATTATAAGTTATGTTATTATTTTGAATTTTCCATCACGGCATTTTGCAAATACGACACGCCAACGCAACAGTTGGGTGTAATTTTGTCGTCAATCCAAAGTCCAGGCATTTCCTGTTGCAGACATTCATGTCACAAAGGAACAATGCTCATTTACTTGTGGCATGGAAATTTGTGTCTTTGACATGGGACTTTTTGTAAATGGTGATTTTGTTTTATTTATTTTTTTCCTCCCCGTTTCTGCTGCAAATGACAAAATGTCAAACTCGGATGGCTGTGACTTGATTCTCAGGCTGGCTTTTTAATTCTTAACTTTGTTGTTCTTGTGTAAATATGATGGCACTTCATGATCCAGACTGAGTGTCAAGGGCTTGATTTGTGAGCACAGTTTGACAGTTTGTTGTTATTATTATTGTTTGTTAAGGATGTTACTCTTTGAAATTTTCACAGTTTGATGACCCTGTTGAAAAATTTTACGGCGTTACAGTATTAAAAGCACACGTGCTAGGAGTGGCATCAGAAGGAGAAATACAGCGTGTTTACCGCAGTCGTGGATTTACAGTGTCAAAGTGCAGACGCGTCCCCTTCATAGAGAAATAGAGATTACTGTAGTGTGATTTAGGGCGAGTCCAGAGGGTGACGGTTAAATTCATTCTCTCTCTCTCTCTCTCTCTCTGTTTCTCCCTGTCTTTCTCCATCTCTCTGTCTCTCTTTGTCTCTGACTTTGTCTGTTTGTCTCTGTTTCTTTTTCTGTCTCTCTCTCTCTCTCTGTCTCTCTGTCTCTCTCTCTCTCTCTCTCTCTCTGTGTGTCTGTCTGTCTCTCTCCACGTCCCCAATCTGTCTCTGTCTCTCGCAATTCAATTTCAATTCAAAAGTGCTTTACTGCTATGAATGTTCTAAATCCCATTGTTGCCAAGCAAATAGTGCAGATAGATTAAAATAAAGTATACATTTACGTAGAATACACACATATCTGCATTTATGCACAAACATAATAAATGTAAAACATAACAATAAAAACATAACAAGCAAACAACAAAAAAAAGGTAAGTATTTGAACATATTGTGCATGGATGTTCAGGGTGTGTATAGGACCGTCGGTGTCTCGCTGTCCCTCAGGCTGTGACATTCTGCCACATATTTTACAGCGAAGTGCGTCACTCTCCTAAGATGGTTTTTAATTTCTCATCTTTTGTTAATTTGCAGAGAAAGAAAGAATGAGAACCACTGAAGTAAGCAACTTGACTGCATTTAAAAATTAAAAAAAAAAAAAACTAGATGGAAATGCATATTAATTGGTGAAAAGAGCACTAGTGAATAGATTCGAGAGTTTTTACAAGACACTTGACAGACACTGAAATACTTTGTCTCTTATTCTGTGTCCATCTGTCTCTCGCTAAACACAATACAAATATTAATCCCACACACTTCATTAGACAGGTTGACATTTGTGTTCTTCCTTGTGCGTTTATGCTAATTAAAGTCTGCACTATCGATTGATGTGTCTGTGCATGCAGCAGTGTGCAGCATCGGTGTAGCTCGGTCAATATATCCTCTCTCACAAGCACACACACACACACACACATGCGCGGAAACTGTTGAATATGAGGCTTCAGATGCCGCGTCAATTCCATGTCCATTAAAGTACACAGAAGGACACGTCAGTTGTTTTGCATGCATGTGTGTGGTGAGAGAAATGACATCTGTGAAGCATGTATAACAGCCCACTCTTATCAGTATGAATATATTTATTTTATTCAGCTCTTATAGTTAGTAGCCTGTCTGACTGGTCACTTGAATTGAGGTTTAATATATAAACCCCAGAAACTCAAGCTGCAGCTAGACTTATAAGTAATGTAATTCAATTCAAGGAAAAAAACTTCACCCTATGTGTTCTGTGAGTGGAAAATTTAAAGAAATAAAAAGCTCTATGGCTCTAATAAATAGCCAAAAATAGTCAATCTGTCTTCTGTCTGTCTCACTCTCTTTCTGTCTCTCTCAGAAAACAAAAACAGACTACAAAATAGAATTGTGTGTGCGTGTGTGTGTTATATATATTAGATGTGGTCACTCACTGTCCCTCACCTGGTTGCAGGGGTGTGTGTGTGTGTGTGTGTGTGTGTGTGTGTGTGTGTGTGTGTGTGTGTGTGTGTGTGTGTGTGTGTGTGTGTGCGCGCGTGTGTTGGTCCGTTTCAATGGTCAGGTGATGCTCATTGAGTCTGTACTTTGTTAATGTGTTTCTCAGTTTTGGATCAGCTGCCATGCTCAGATAATCTGCCACTCTGTACTGTCTGTTTAGCGCCAGACACCACTGCAGTTTATTTTAGTTTGGTTTTACCAACAGGTCAATTAGTTTACTTTCAGTGTTGTGTAATTTGGTTAATTCTAATTGGGATAACAAATTTCACCTGTTGCTGAGTCTTTATTGTGCTAGTGGTGTGCTAATGGAGTTGTAGAGCAGTGACTCGGGAACTGATGAACTCTAGGTATTTCATAGCTTTATAATGATATGAGAGTGGGTCGCTCTCTTTTAGGTGTCTCCAGAATTTGATTGCCCTTTTTTTTTTTTTTTTTTTTTTAAATAAATAATTAATGGCTAGAGTCTCTCTCTCTCTCTCTCTCTCTCTCTCTCTCTCTCTCTCTCTCTCTCACTGTCTCTCTCACTGTATCTGTCTGTCTCTATCTCTCTTTCTCTGTCCATCTGTCACTCTCTGTCTCTTTCTTTTGGTCTCTCAAGTCAAAAGGTCTCTGTCTCTCTCTCTCTCTCTCTCTCTCTCTCTCTCTCTCTCTCTCTCTTAATTGAGTTAATTTCATTGAGCTTTATTGGCATGACTATTACGGCAATTAGCCTATTGCCAAGAGCAGTAAAAAGAGAAAAGAAAAATAGAGCAAAAAATAAATATACATAAATAATCAGATAATCTGTCACGATCAAATAATCTCTTTGTCTCTCTGGAATCTCTGACTAATATAGTAAACAAACCCCACATGCTGGATCTGGATTACAGGAAGGATCCAGCCACACTGTACTGAGCGTAACATCAGTTTGGAGTTGGTTTCTGTCACTGCACACACACATCATCATCCCAGTCCAGTGAGAAGTCACTGCTCAACCTACTGCTTGGTGTCTCGGGTGTTTTCCAGCACCGAGAGCAGGGTGGATTTCTGTATTACCTCAGGCTACAGAATGTGTGAATGACACACTAATCCTTTAAATCTAAAAAGTCTTGTTGTACATAAAATAATTTCTGCTGAGAAGATCATATTGTGTTTAGAATACAGTTTTACATTGAAGGTCTAGTGCTTTTTATGTTCTAATCCCACTGCTTCTCTCTGTTTGTAGCCCTTAAACATCAGAACACTTACAGATGATGTGGTAAGATCTTTTTTTTTTATTTTTTTTTTTCCCTTTCGTTCTTTGATTCTTTGGTACTGTATTCACTAACATCATGCTGTGATCTCTGTTTTGATTAGCTTTGTCTGTTTATTATTTTCTTATTAAACTGAGAGTCTGATTTCTCACTACTAACTGAGCTATTTATTTAAAAAAAAAAAAAAAAAAAAAGGCTTGCAGTGTGAATGCATGGTAGCTAATTTATTTTCATTTAAGCATTGAGAGCAGCGCGGTTCTGAAAACCTTTTTATGTAAAATCATACAGCGGCTTTTGTCCAGTGTTAACTGACCTTGCTCTTCCACTAACGATGTAGAATTTGCTTTTAATAAAGCTGTTCTCTTGTAAGGCATGTATTATGACTGACCTTGAGACTGCATCTAAACATGCTCTGTGTTTGCCGTTGGTTTAATCTAGATGAAAGTGTAATTGATCGTATGAAGCTCATAGGTGGGCTGTTCCACTGTTAAACACTGCACGAATTTGTAATTGTATTTGAGGTTGTTTAGTGTTACTTGATGTACCAGCAGATAGCAGTGTAGAAATGAATGAATAGCGAGGAATAGGCCATTTACAGCAAACTCACTTCCTCTTATAGTGAATTTTTAAACTCTGTTAAATTATTGGCCAGCAAGTATTTCAAATAAAATTAAAAACTGAAAAATGCTGCTTGGATAAGAATTCAAGCCCTAAGGGTCCAGAAGCTTCAGATGCAACATATTTGTCTTAATGATGACACAGTTTGTCTGTGAACAGCGCAAGACTGTACAATGACTACCAAAACAGGACAGTAGGTACAGTAAGGTACAGTGCAGTGCTGACTAGTACACAGTTCTAGTAAGAAAGTGAATCAGATATGACAGTAGTGCAAAAGAGTAACAATGTAAGTTGCTGTGAATGTAAACATAACATACTATGACATAGTATTTCAGCAGATAAGCTTATACTGTACATGGACATAGCAGTTATTGGGAATGGGGTGTAAATACTAAAGCTTGGGAGAAACGTCACCTTTCAGCAGGACAACATACAATGGTCCCACATATTAGGCCAAAGAAATGCAGGAGCGGTTAAAAATAAAAAGGTGTATGTTCTACAGTGGCCAAGTCAAAGTGTAGAACTGAGAATCTCTGGCACTGTTTGAAAATTGCAGTCAACAAACATCATCCAACCAACCTGAAGAACCTGGAGCAAATCTGCCAGGAAGAAAAATCTCTTCCAAATAGAGCTGTTAGGAACTTACCCCAATGGACTTGTAGCTTTTACTGCAGCAAAAGGTGCTTCTACCAAGTACTTATGTGTACTAAATTTAAGTAGTTAAATCAGTACTGGAGTTAAATACTTATGCAAGCAGCATTTTTCTGTTTTTAGTTTTATTTTTTTAAAGACTTTTAAGGGGTTAAAAAAGAAAAGAAAACTTTTGGAGAACAGGGAGTTACTTGGACAAAAACCATTTATACAAATTACATTTATCAGCTTAAAGTTTATGGGAAATTTGAAGTCAGAAGCTAGCACTGATGCTGGAAACGAGTCCTATCTGGAATCTGTCCTAGCTATATGAAAAATGTTCTGTTAAATTTGAGTGTAATTGTGTTCGAAAATTAAGAACATTAAATCAGTCTCATTACCAGTGCAGTGTATGCCAGGTGTGGCATTGCTGTTTGCTCCAGCAGGTTATTAGTAGTTGGTGAAATTAGTGTTTGCATAAAAATTAAATTGAAACAGAGGGCTATTTCAGCTTGCTAATATGTTAAGTATGTTAAATAATTTGTGTGCCTGTAATAGTTGACTATTAACTTTGACTTTCAGTGCATATATGAAATAAATTTGAGCTCCACTGACCAGCACTGATGAAAAGATTTTTCTTCCATAGGAGGAAATAAACAGGACTTATGATGGTAATGGAAAAATTCTCCCAAGAGATACACTAAAGGCTCAGCAGTAGATTTTTAAAAAGCTACAGATTTAAATATGCAACTTCTGGAGAGCTCTTCAATTGACTGGTCTGCATGTTAATGGATGACAATGCTCACGGGCATCCGAATGTTGAATGGGGCATTTTATTCTTTTATGCTTTTATAGGCAAATAGCTAGTGACTCATCATTCTCTTTATTAAGAGAACATGGTATAGCTGCAGCCTGACTGAAGGGGTTAGATAAAATTAATTCCGAGAATAAATTTGAATACAGAGATGAACTCTCATAAAAATGGGGAAGAAAGTGACTATAAAAGCTTTCTGTGTATGGTTTTTACTTTTTTTTTTCTTTTTTTCTTCTTTTTCTTTTTTTTAAAACCACTTGAATATTGAACTAAATTATACGTTAACATGCGTTTTGAAATAAGCCAACGTGACTCACATTTTCACTGGGACCATTCTGCAAGAGTGAAGAGAGCAGAGACGGCTCCAGCTTTATATCTGAGAAAACATTAAGTTAGTTTCTGGTAGGTATCTGAAAATTAGCGTTTACTAAGCATTGTGTAATGAGGCTCAGTATGCCCTCTTAGCATACAACGTCCTACATCCTAGAATTTCTAGAGTTAATTGCCATCCAAAGCAATGAATTCCATTATTTTTAGTTATACTTTGCACTTTTTCACTGTCTGTTGTCTTTTTTTTTTTTTTTAAAAAGGAAAAAAAAGGTTGCTACAGATGGTGTCAGCATGCTCTCAGGGACTTTTCCTTTTGCCTCTGTTGTTTTGCTGTGTTCTTCATGTTGAGCAGGACACTGTGTTTTCAAGTGGTGTATCAAACCTGCAGTGAGGTCAGGCACTGATGTTGGTGAGGAGGTCTGGGGTTCAGTCGGTGTTCCAGTTCATCCCAAAGGTGTTCAGTGGGGTTGAGGTCAGGGCTCTGTGCAGGACACTCGAGTTCTTCCACTCCAACCTTCACACACCATGTCTTCATGGAGCTCACTTTGTGTGCATGCTGAAGCATGTTTGCTGAAACCTCTTTGTTCCAGTGAAGGGAAATTTTAATGCTACAGCATACAGAGTCTTTATAGACAGTTGTGTGATTCCATCTTTGTGGCAATAATTTGGAGTCAGAGTACATATAGGTATGATGGTCAGGTGCCCACAAACGTTTGGCTATAAAGTGTATATATTTGAAATGTCATCCATTTCTGGTATATGTGGCTTTCCCAATTCAAGTACATAGTAGCCTAGTCTTCTATGACTGAAAATAATTGCCTGGGAGCGCTGGCAAGATGGCCTCCAAGCGGACAGATGTTACTAGAGGGACTTGGAGAAGCCAGTTCATTTAAACCATTTATCGATTGAATTCTCAATCAAGTTGTAAATTGGAAATCCACGGGAATTTAGCATTGCAATCATCTTCATTCCTCTTTTCTGTCTCGTCGTAATTCACAGTCACTCCTGCTACTTGTCTATATCAATTCTTGCCCACTCTGCTTTAAATAATCCTTTCTTTAATTCCACACCCACTGAGCCATCTTTTATTATTCTGCACTCTCTGTTGTTCTTCTTCTTTGTTCTAAATTCTTCTTGTTTTTTTTATATAATATGTGGCATTTCTTTCATGGTATCGATTGGCAAATGTGTTTTTGTTTGTCTTGGGTTGCTATTGATTCAGACTTTTAATGCCAGAGGGAGAGTAGTCACTGGAATAGGATAATCAGCTTTATTATGTGTTCAGCTCAGCAGGAACACACACTGGAGCCAGACATTTTTATGTTGTCGGGTGGACAGATAGGCGTGCATGTGTATATATACATGACTGGATGAATAGCCTGTATGGTATGAGTAAAGCAAGGCTGTGTTCCAGGGCGATAAATGATGTCGATATGGCTTTCGGATGAGCGTAGGGTGACGATTTCTAGGGCGTGTTTGATGTGCTGTGGTAATGGAGGGGTTTTTGGGGAATATGGAACTGGATGGTTGAATATGGTGGATTTGTTTCAAAGGCGCAGGCAGAATTACTTAAGAGGTGTCTGATGGAGTGGATAGAAGGAATAAAAGGAAATGGAGCCATTAGTAGTAACATCAAAGGCTCTTTCAGAGAAAGAAATAAGAGGATATTGTGGGCGAGTGAGCCGCAGACGTACAAACACCTAAACAGCCCTGAAAAGCACTTCATCTTTTCTGAGCAGCGCATATTACGTGTGCTCTGATGCCTGCTGCTGTTATCAAGGTGCTGGCTCTCCATATTTATTTATTTATCTATTCCCTGGTAATGAGGTCTGAATAGCAAATACTCTGTCCTTCGGCGTGGACGAAACAGTGTGATTAAACTGATCCTCGCCATCAGTCAAAGTTGTGATATGAGCTTCAGGGCAGCTGCAAACCAAATTAAGCTGTCGAGACTGACAGTTGTGTCGCCTGGCATCCCACACCACACTCCCCAGCTTTTGTGCTCTGCTTTGTAAACACTACATAGCTTTTATCTTGTGCCTCTTCATATATCTTATCTTAATTTCACATCTGTGTCATTGTTGATGATCTGAACTCCAACACATCACGCCAGCACACAAGAGGTGGTCTTCGTGAAAATATCCTGGAAGATAAGTGTTGGTAATTTAAGCTTCTCAGAAAAATAGGGGTTATTAGCGTTTATTAAAAAAAAAAAAAAAAAAAACCCTTCACCAACTAGGAATAACATCTCACCTCCCTACAGGTGCAACTGAGGGACCAAGAGAGCAAACAGCTTGCTGATAAATCTAATCCAATTAGGAAATCATTATCTCTGTGATGTGGGCGGCTACCCTCTCAGTGTAAATTAATCCAGGGTTACAGAGCCGCTGCAGGTGCGCTGGGTCTGTATTAGACATGCCATTTCAAACATTTTACATGGTTTCGCAAACCGTGGAGCTTTGATTAAACTTTGCCATGGATTACGCGTGAGGTTGAAGAGGAACTTGCATGATCCGTAATGGAGACGTTACACCATTAACAGCTTCAGTGATGCCATGACTTCACGTTGTAGCTCTATTTAATAAGCATGTTCTACTGTGACTGTGAATTTCACCGGGGTGTTACGATGCATCACCATGCAAAAACGTGACGATGTGCAGTGTGGTAATGTGCGGTTCACATCGTTGCACTGTTTGAACACCAAAGATCCCAGTCGGCGCAACCCATAGAGTTTAAATATATCGAGAGCATGCTGGTCACGTGGTTCTTTCGTGGAGAGCCTGCGCCGTTAGCGGGAATCATCTGCACTTGTGACGTGACCAGTAGCCCGATACCGCTGGATCGCAACGACCGATATGATTACACAGCCACGCTGTAATAGTTAAAAGGCTCTTCAGGAGCGTTCAAACGACACCAGCCCTGCGCTGCTGCAATCCACAGTGCTCTCGAGATCATTTTCCACGGGTCAGAGGCTTTGTTTATTCAATTACATGTTTGGGAGAATTTATACATTTATTTATTTATTTATTTATTTTTTTTTTGAGATATGGGGAACCTGTAGTACATTTTTTTTTTCCGATTTATTTCTGTTTTATACAGATTAAAAAATACACATTGTTTTGCATTGTTTATGATTTAGAAATAAAAATGAGTCTTTTCAGTCATAATTTTTCTTCATTAAAATGTTGTTCAAAATATTCAGAGAATTTTGAATTGTGAAGCCAGTATTGTGAATTGAATTAAATCTTGACCGGACTGTATCGTTATGCCCCTAGAATGTCACTGTTATGCTCAAGGCAGTTTAACATAATCAGGATATGTGCTAAGAAACTCCCCTTTACTTTAACAAGTAATATCTTTGCTTTCCTTTTTTTTCTTTTTTTCTTTCTTCTTTTTTTTTCCCACCCAGCTGGACCGATTTGCAAGTATTCGTATTCCGGGCAGTAAGAAGGAGAGGACACACCTTTCCCACATGACCAAGCAATCCTCCTGTGACTGGTCCACCTCCTCTGAGTTTGACGACCTGTCCTCCAGGATCACTTCAGAGAAGGAGATTCTTGCTCTGTTTGAGAAAATGATGGTAAGTGTTTAGGCCTTGTTGTATGAGTCTAATCTGATGCCATTGTAGAAGAAAGATACTTTAAGTTAGTGTTTTCCATGGAACTGCTTGCAGACTGCTGCATTTGTTTGTCCCCATTTTTTTTCTCCACCCAGTGGCCAAAAAAAACATGTACAATGCAGATGAACAACATTGAACACTGGTACAGCCATGCTAAGACTTGGAACAGAGATATGGACTTCCTTGGGGAATCCAATATTTCTAAATTGCTAGAGGTGTAAGGATAAACAATTAAAAATTGAAATGGAGATGTCTCGATACGATACATTTTCAATACAAAAATAAGCATTTCCTGAATATATGGCTTAGGTTTCCATTTTTAATTGATTAAAACATTCATCACAGTAATTGACACCTAATCATAAAAGGTTTGTGTGTTCCACTCAGACGCTTACCAGGAAATAACGGACCAAAAGCTGCACAATGTAACAAAATTAACATGTCTAAAATAAACAGTAGCTCTCTGGCTTTAATTGCTGTGCAGGGTTGCCAGGTCTCGGCAAAGTTTCAACTCCAACTACTACTCAAAACCCTCACAAAAAGACCTAGCTGAAAAAGTTCAGAGACTGGAAAAGGGAGACACATTTTTCTCCTTTTCACTATGCTGTAAAAACCTTGACCTTGGCAACCCTGCTGGTGTGACTCAAGGGGGTGTGTTTGAAGTCACAACTCTTTGTAGCTCAAATGTGTTTTTGAATCCTGTGTTCTCAACTAGACTGAGTAGTCTCATATACTATTGAGCCAAAAGTTTGTGGACACCTGACCCCCGTTCTCTTGTGCTCTTGTGGCTGAATGAGCACAAATCCCCACAGCCACCCTCAAAAATCTAGTGTTAAGCCTTCCCAGAAGAGTGGAAGTTATTATAACAGCAAAAGGGCAGGAAATCAATATTAATTCCATGGTTTTGGAATGAGATGTTCAATACTCAAGTGTCCACATACTATACTTTTGGCCATATAGTGTATCTGCATCTATGAACTTACCAAATGCTGTGCTGAATTCTTTACCCTGGATTAAATCAGTTGAGAAATGCTGTCTTAAAGCAGCATAGTGTCTTCGTGTCTTCTTGTTTTCTTCTACATGAGGTCAGTGCAGATGCAGTGGTATTAGCAGTGGCTAGTAGGCTAGTGTATTAGCTTTTTTTTTTTTTTTTGCTTCCCCAATCCCTGTGGCCCCCTCATTTGAGATACAGAGGAAACAACTTTTTCAGAGGAGAGTATCTTTATAAATCTTTATTACGCCTTACTAGGGGTATTATATGACAAATAGCCTACTTTATTATACGGTCTATTGAATGTTTTGTTCGATACGCAGACGTGTAAAGTATTTTGCTGTGGATGCCAATGATTGGGTAGTGTCACTATCCCTGGTTGACAGGAGAGAGAGTAATGTCACCTATCCACCCAGAAAGCACTTCCATTCATTCATTTATCTTTAGTAACCGCTGGTTAAGATTGAGGTGGGTGCAGAGCCTACCCGGAGCACTGAGTATGAGGAGGGAACACACTCTTGATGGGACAGCAGTCTACCGCAGGGCGCATTTCACACACTCAGTCGCACCTTGGGGTAATTTACCTAAGCCTCCTAGCATGTTTTTGGGAGGTGGCAGGAAACCTGGAGAATCCAGAGGAAACCCACATGGCTACAGAGAGAACGTGCTCAGTAACCCAAACTCAGAGCTGTGAGGCGGCAATGCTACCCACTGCACCACCGAGCACAGCCAAAAACAGCACGCATCCAGTAGTGCAGGACAAATCTGTTGTCTGCTGAGGAATATAATGACTGGTTTAGTCATGGCCACCCAAGAAATAATGCGCTAATAGCATTGCTTGTTTACTACCATTGCAAATCACATCAGTCCAGGTCCACATGGCTGAGAATACTCTTTTCCTAACCAGAAGATTGTCTAAATGTTGGTCGTGGCATCTGGCACCCCATGGGTTAGTAAAGTCATGTAGGATAGGACACGAATGGAAATAATGCCAAAGTGAATAGCACCATGCACCTTGTTAGCAAGGTTTGCGCCAGAAATTTTGGAA
Source organism: Pangasius djambal (assembly GCA_022985145.1). Taxonomy (NCBI): domain Eukaryota; kingdom Metazoa; phylum Chordata; class Actinopteri; order Siluriformes; family Pangasiidae; genus Pangasius; species Pangasius djambal. Next base: position 22,681,402 of record CM040985.1, on the reverse strand, counting down.
CTTAACTGCCGATGCTGTAACTAAACTTGCTGCTATTTCACAAGTAAAACAAAGCCATAAAATAAAGTGTTTAGAGCTCTGGGGACAGTATCAGGAGAGGACATAGTTTACTGGGGTAAATGTTAAAGGGATAACGTGTAATGCCCATTATGGTAGCTGTGTAATTGCAAGTAAGTCCAGTCCTACAGAACTGGGGTACTGACTAGCGTTATAGCATTATTTTTACGTTTGTCTTCATTATTAAAGCAGCAGCAAAAGCCCATTGTGACTTTTTTTAAATTATTTTTTTTGGTTATTAGTATCACCGTGCCTCGGGTTGGTACCGGGCCATGAATTGTTTGTTACCAGCCCACAGCAGTCTTTTTCTTCTCCTCTGCAGCAAATTGCAGTGAGAGCAGTAGGTTCTCTGTGGGGGGAGAACAAAAAGACGACTTTTTAACAGGAGGCACTAAAATAAAACAGTATTTTTTATACAAGCTTTTTTTTAAACAAGCTTTCTGGACAACCCTAATGTGCCTGTACATCTCCAAATTCTCACTCGCTGTGTCATACTTGCATATTAGATGTATATTATCTGCACATCATAGCACATAGACCACAGTTAGTGCAGCTCATGATGTTAATGGAGTGAGGTCATAAATGTTTGAGCCGAGTTAAAGATTTTGGGTTTTCGTTTTTGCTATTCCACTGTATATATCCAGTCTAAATTTTTGCAGGATGACCTGAAAGCAGGAAGATCAAGAGTTACACAGATAATAAGTAATGAACTGCACCACAGTCATCTCCATTCTTACACCCCACCCAAAACTCCTCTGGGGAAAGAAAAACCAAAAATGTATGTCTAAAAGCAGTTAGACCTCTTTTGGAACAATATACTCTGTATACAAAAGAAAGAAGGGTTGTGCGTATGATCCCATGAACACCACACCCACAGTGAAGTACGGACTTGGGAGCGCATATGGAGCTGCTTCTCTGTAAACGGTACTGGGGCATCACACATCATAGAAAGAATCATGAATGGAGCGATGTCCACATTAGAGGAGAAGGTGAAAAGGACCTGAAAGAGTCATTTTCCATGAGGCATTACCCTCCTTATAAGGAATACTTCATTCCTACTGCATTGATTGTTGCTTTGATCTCTTAATCATCAAGCTTTTCAAAATTTCTACTAAAACATGCTAAAAGTGTTAATATGATTTAAAAATGTTTACAGCTCACATTGGGACCTAGGAGTTATGTTATCAAATTTCATGGGGTTCTCCTTATTTGGAGTTGCGGCACACAACCCTCGTGAGCGTGAGGGCATTTAGCACATTTGTAGTTGAGTTTGTCACATCACAGAGTCCAGGTTTATAAACCACACAGTCCTGCAAGCGAGGGTTGCAATTCATGAATGTCCCAGGCGTGGTGACCAGGCCAATGGCGATAACTGGTTCCTTTCCCAAGCGCTGTGCGTCTTCCTCTGTGCCACACTGACCCAAGCCTCCATCTAGGCGCAGATGCAGCCGTCCAGCCTCAAGCCCATGTCAAACCTTAAACTACTTTCCTTCTATCTTTATCATAAAGGGAAATAAATCATTAGGATGAAGGCACAGAAATCCCGCTAGGAGACTCAAAAGATTATTTTGAACGGTGTCTCTCTCTTACTCCCTCGCTCCTGCTTTGTTATTAGCCCATATATTATAGCTTGTGATATGCCGTGCAAGTCCCTTTATTTCCTGAACAGTGTTGGAGAAGTCATAAGGATGCTTTGTCTCTCTGTCAGGGGTGCGTATTGGCTCAGTGTGGAGAAAATGTTACCCATAAATTGGTGTCAGGAAATAAAAGTTGAGTAGAATAATATGTGCAGCACTAGAAGCTGGTGAAGACTGTTATGCAATCTTCATGTAATAAAAAATGCCCTCTTACAAATTTAAACCTTAAATAACAAGATTTTGGTTGTATGACATTCTATGATTCCCTAGTAATAACTATAACTAAGTTCTTCAGCAGTGTTTAATGTTGAGTTTTCAGAGTTATTTGATCAATTATCTTTGGCCTGAGTAGCGTTTATGATATGAGGAACATAGATTTTTTTTTTTCTGGTGCCTCTTAATGATTTTCCTCATTTTCCCTGTTAGAGATTTTAAGCAGCTGCAGCAGGTGGTGAAGTTTCATCAGGTTTGCTTTGATTCTTGGTATTATTATCAGCAGGACTACGGCTTTGATTGCTGCTTTAGTGATGGAGCTTGCATCACATTATTTTCTCTCCTGCTTTCATTGTTTTCATCTCTGCTTTTATCATGTAGCCTTTTGGCAGGTGTTGAAGCTGCATCTCATGGAGGAACGTAGGCGAGAAAACAAGTGTTTTGAGTGGTTAGATATTTGCCTTAATGGTAAAAAAAAAAAAAAATCTGTATATTTAATTAACTTTGCTTACTGCAGTACAAGTATACCCAGTATAACAATTAGTGGGTGTTTTGTGTGTCTTGCCACTGCTCACACTCATTACACAGACCATAGTTAATCTATTTTAATATTAAATATTTACTTTGAGCTGTTAAACAGATTTCAGTGTGCTTCAAAGTACTTTACATTTATCCTTTTCTCCATTCTCGCTCTGTGCCTTTCTAGGAGGATATGAACTTGAACGAAGATAAGAGAGCTCCACTCAGGGAGAAGGACCTGAGCACAAAGAGAGAGATGGTCCTTCAGTATATTGTCACAGCAGCTAAGACTGTAAGTTTGTCAAAAAGCGCACACACACAAAACATGCAATTAAAGTGTTTGAGTTATTAATACAGTGCAATCCAAAAGAATATGGGTGGTGATTACTCTTTCTATTCCAAGTAACAAGATTCAAAGGTTTGTCACATGTGAATTTGTAGCTGGTACAAAGGTGCAGTGAAATGAGATGTAGCAGCTCTAAAGACTGTGCATAACTAACAATGAATAGACTATAGAGACAACATACAATGGTTATAAGTTGAGGGGAAGTGCAAGACACGTCAAGGTTCATCGTGCCGAGATGCTTTTCTGCTCAACACGATTGTAAAGAGTGGCTATTTGAGTTACCAGACTTTTCTTGTCACCTTGAACTGGTCTGTTCTGATGACACATGCAAGACAAGAGCATATGAAAAATACTTGTATGGAAAGTTATAAATGTATGTAAGTATGTACATATGTATATACACTAAAGTGTCCAGTGCACGTGCAAATGTGCCATACGTGACATGTTTAAAACAAACAAACAAGCAGCCTTATCATATCTTTTTTAAATTAAAAAATTCCATTGGTTTTAAACCTACTATCTATATGGAATCAGTATGAAAAAATCCTTGCACCTATAGTCTTTACATAACGCATTAAAGATAAGCCTCCTTTGTCCCCTTGTTTACCCTAATTCTGATGTGTGTTGAAAAAAATCTAATTCTAGCTCCTCTAGCCTTTGTGCTATACACTACTTAAATACCAATTATGGCTGACAAATTTCTTTGTAGCTTGTAATATCAAATGTATTAGAATAAATCCGGTTATTTTATATATTCACAGGCAGAGCAGACATTAGCAGCAGTGTTACCATATATACTGATGATGCATAAACCACAGAAGGTATAAATTGACAGTCTTAGGTAGCAATATTATCAATCATGTTAATACCAGGTAGGATCACCTTTGCTCTGAGAACAGCCTCAATTCTTCGTGGCATGGAGTCGGATACATTCCTTTGAGATTCTGGTCCATAGGTCCTGGACCTCTCCCGTCAACAAGGTGCTTCTGCCTAAAAAACAAAACAAAACTGCTGCTAACTGGATGCCTTTTGGTCTTGTGCACCATTCCGTACAGACTCATTATTGTGCGTGAATTCAGCAGTTTATGAAATACTCAAACCAGCCAATTTGGCACCAACAACTATGTATATCATGGTCACTGAGTTTTTCCCCATTTTGATGTGAACATTAACTGAAGCTCTTAACCTGTATCTACATCATCTTATGTGTTGCGCTGCTGCTACGTGATTGGCTGTTTGGATAATTGCATGGATGTGAAGGTGTACAAGTGTTCCTAATAAAGTGGCCGCTGAGTATATACACTAGGACACCTTGTTAATTTGAATTAACAGATTAGCACTTTACCTCTTAGTTGTTGGAAAGAATATAAATTACCACTAATAAGGCAACATCATAAACAATTTGTTTCAAGTAAATAAAAGCAGTAGGGCAATTAGAAAGTCTGAAGAATCTATTATTTTTTAATTTAAGTAATGAGGAAGCTGGAAAATAACAGTCTAGAAAGCCACCACCTCAGCCTATGTTTTGGGAGCTGGCCAGACCAAGCTGGACTGAGGATTTTATGAGAGTTTAATAAAATTAACATAAAATTAATGTTTATCTTAAGTCAGGAGCACCAGTGTAGCCTATAACAAATGTTGTTGCTCATGTCAGTGTGTGTTGAGAGAGACAGTGGCTAGATTCACTTGCTAGCTTATCTGGTAATGGAGACTACTCTCTCAACTCTTCTGCTCTTTATGCCTTCCATGAGTATGTTATTAATGATTATTCCTATCATATATCAGCATAAATGGCTTACTGTTGCTTGTTAACCGGTAACACAGCCGTTCAAGGCTGATATTTCTTTGCCTCTGTACTCTCTTTGCAGTGTAAGTGTAAGAGAAAATCAATTTTCAGATATCATATTATTCTGTGATCTTACCTCTACTTGTCCTTAATTATAAAAGCAATATGTAGTCCAGATAATCCTAGTTCAGTTGTTATGGCATGCAATAAATTAAGTGTATTTAACAGTATTGTATAAAATTGAAATGGAATTTGGTGTGGTCCATTTTCTCTCTGCGACTGCTGATGCAGCGTTTCGAGATGGTTCTGGGACGGAGCTGAAGCCCTGGATAGATTTATGTTTTGTAGCTAATCTTGAACATTTAAATGTGGAATTTTTTACTACTTAAGTCAATAAGAAAAAAATAAATTAAATAGCATTTTAACAATAAAATGTGCGTACACTCTCTTGTGTCTTGATAGTGCTGTGATATAAATATCTGTAACTTCAGCAAGGTTGCACTTGTCTTTGATGGTTAGTCCCGATTTGTGGGTGGTCTTTTGTTTTAATATTTCGGTGTGAAATGGAGGTGTAAGATCAGCAAGTGCTTCATTATTTTGTGGGACTTGAAGCTTCATGAAGTGAAGAATTCAAAAAGAAGTTTGTGTTTTGACTCTACATACAGTTATCTTCATCCATGTACAGTTCTATAGCACTAGCAGTTTCCTTTAAAACTATTTACTCAACCTGTATTGTATTGAGTACAATGCTTTATAAAGGATCTGAATAACACTGAGATAGGGTAATTGACCCTGTATGGCTGTGCATTTAGTATATGTATCTATGAACTTTTTAATCATTGAATTAAAAGGCACAAAAATATAGAACCCGTAGTATCATAGCACCCTATTTTATTTTATTTTTTTTTAAATTTTATGTTTTTTTAGGTTTGATGTAATATCTTAACCCGAACCCAGACTTCTGAGGTACCATTTTCAGGCACTAAAACATCATTAAGGATGGAATACAGTCACAAATTCATATTGTTTATGTGCGTTTTGCCCAGAGCACCAATGGTCACCAAATACTTCTTTGGATCCCAGCCCTAAATATTGCAGTTTTTTAGATGGCAAAAGCTACTATTTTAATTACCACCATTATAACAGTGTACCCATTTTCAAGACAGGAAATTTGGCCTAGTAATAATGTGTGTAAACTGTCTGTAGGTGATTTTGGCTAATCAGAATCAGCAAAGCATCACGTGTGCTGTGTCACTGACAATGCAACCACAACTACTACCCAGTAGCAAAAGATCTGGGGCAGTTCGGCTTGTTGTATGTATGTATGTATGTATGTATGTATGTATGTACACCCCACGTTTGGCCAGAGTCTTCACTGTTGGGTTTGGAAGACTGAAATGTGGAACCTGCTTAAATGTTTTATCAGTTTGTCTTTATTTCAAGGTTACTGGGCCGTTTGCATGTGCATAGTGAGGAGTTAATACTGCACATCAGGATTCTGACCTCAGATTCAGTAACTACAGACTTACAGTTGCACAGGATTAGCACATGAGCAGAGTCTGCTGAAAATTCTGGGCGTGTCTGAGTTACGTATGATTCTTAACTTGGGCTTGAGGCCTGTTTTCTTTCTGCTGGAATTAAGTCCAGCAGCACTTTCTGAATATTTGATGTCATGCTGGAATGCTAGAGTTTAAGTAGATCTGAATGGTAATGGCACTTCTGAAGAGCCACACAACTGCATGTTTCATGCTGTGTAACCTTACTAATTTTTGTTGAGTGTCTCTGTGTCTTCATTTAGTTCTGGCATCCTAATGTCTTTTTGTTTATTAAATGTTAACAGAAATTCAGTTTGGGCCTGTTGGGGGGGAAGGGGGAGTGGAATTGGGTCTGCAGAAGCCCCCTGGCATGACTGGACCAAAAAGTTAACCTTTTACCTTGATGCTTAATGTTTAAGGCCTAAAGATTTTGCACCACTAATTATACTCTTTATTGTCCCAAGGTAAGCGGCAAAGCTTGTTTTGTGCCTTTGCAATTAGGCAGACTGCTCTTGGCAATTAGGTAGACTGCTCTTGGCAATTAGGTAGACTGCACTGAGAAATTGTTGTGGCAGGAAAAATCAGGTCACTCAGGACGCAGTTTCTCTGTTCTTTAAAGTAAAAGCAGACTGATAAGCCTCTGTGCATTTTAATCTTGCATGTAAAACAAATCTGCTAGTTCCACCACTGCATGACCGTACTCTACTGAGCAGGAAATCTACATGCAGAGCATGAAGAGGTAGATGAAAGGCATGAATCGCCATTTTTTTTTTTTTCAGCTAAAATGAATTTTCCAATTTAATGCCCTTGTCACTTGCTCATGTATTCATCTGCAGAAGAGAGAGAGAGCATAAACAAGAGGGGGAGAGTTTAATTATAGTGGCATGCCATTAACTCCTCTGTAAATTCAATTATTTTGGAGTCCTGGGAGATTTTTTTTTGGGATCGTTCAATTTATGCATGCTCTTAATTGTTTGTCAAACTTTATCTCAGTTCAAAATGCTTTAGGAGTGCTGAAACATAGACTGGACAGTCCTGATAAAAATAAAATGCAGTCAGATAATACACCTGAAAACTCTTAAATATAATATGATAAACTTTACGTTGTTCAATATTCATTTCAATTGGCCTGAATGATGGCAGCCTTATGAAGGGAATAGGGCTATTATAAAGAGTCAAGACATTTGACGAGTAATACTAAGAGCTCAGATGTGCTTCTTGAACTACATTCAGTGTTCGGTGATTTATTTATTTATTTTTTTTACTGAAATGATTCAAGAATGGAAATAAACCATTGGTTTGGGTGTAAACTTTTTTTGATAGTATTACTCTTGAGTTTTACATGTGAAGACTTGTTCATACACAAACCCACAGACAAATTTGGACAAACTCGATTTTTGGAGTGTTTTATAAAGTTACATATTAATTCTCAAAAATTCTTTTGTGCACATTTTGACTAGCTGGTAGATTGACAGTTTATTTGAATTTTGAAGCAGTGGGAATAGCCCACCCTTTGTCCCTGCCTTCAGGTTTCTCCATCTCCTTTCTTTGACATTCAGACCTGGCTGTTTACCCCAAGACTGTGTTTACCGCAAATAGTTGCCTTACAATGAAGTCCTGCCTACTAGCTCTGTTTCCCTGTCCAGGATGGTAATTGAAACTATAGATTTTGGCATGGCTTCCTCTCTCTAATCATATAGCTCACACTCACCTTAATTAACATTACGGAACCCGGGCATAATTACCATAGTTTCACCTTGTAAGTGCTGTAGTCTGCACTTCATCATTTCCCCCCTTTTCTTATTCCATGCATGTGAGTTTAAATTGCCTTTCAAAGAGAGAACATCGTAGAGACCTGTACGCATGATGGAAAGAACAACATGCTCGCTGCTTTATTTCTGGATGTTTAATGAAACGTTTGCGTGTAAGTAAACAAAATCAGTACACGCAGTCCTGATACCAGTTAGTATTACCTGGCATCGTGTGGAAGGATAAATAAGGAGTGACGAATGTTCAGGGACACAATTCTGATGAACAGTTGACTCACAGCGGGCTGATCAGGACATCTAATGAGCGAATGCACACCGTGTGCACAGAATCACTCAACCTGACCTCAGGCTGAAACTGATCTACTGATTAATCCATTAGTCAGCCTTGCTTGCCTCTACAGGAGAGCATGCATGTTGATGGTCTGTGTCCTGAATGTGATTTTTTTTTATTAAACAGGGAAGAAATGATACACGCAGATATATTTAGTACTTAACATGCAAGACCCATTGTAAACTTCATAAAGGAAAAAAATGAGAACTGTAAATGTTTCCATCTCTCTTTCACCTTCCAGAAGCTATTAATGAAATGGTTGGTCATAATGAAATTATGGGTTGTCATGGTTTGCATTTTCATGCTATGATAGCCTAGTTTAAAAATATCACAGTTTCACGGTATCACAGTATTAACTGACGAAAAAGTCAACAAAAATTTATGATGAAATCTTTGTTAAAGAAAGTCTCTTTGTACATCCTTGTGTGTGTGTGTGTGTGTGTATGTGTGTGTGTGTATGTATGTATGTATGTATGTATGTATGTATGTATGTATATATATATATATATATATATATATATATATATATATATATATATA
>CM040985.1:22653023-22672569 GCA_022985145.1 Pangasius djambal | reverse complement strand
TGCAGTTAAAGCACATCTTGTTCGTTTCATTTGAAATCCATTGTGGTGGTGTATAGAGCCAAAAATGTTAGAATTGTGTCGATGTCCCAATATTTATGGACCTGACTGTATATATGTATGTATGTTACATACATACATACATACACACATACATACATACACACACACACACACACACACACACACACAGGTCCGGAAGTATTTGGACAATGATCGAGTTTTTGTGATTTTGCCTTTATACACAACCACAATGGACTTGAAATAAAACATTCAAGATGTGATCGAAGTGTAGACTTTCAGCTTTATTTTAAGAGGTTCCACAAAAATATGGCATTTACCATTTAGGAATTACAGCCATTTTCAACAAAGTACCTCCATTTTGAGGGGCTCAAAGGTTTTTGGACAAAGAGACATAATTGTAAATATATTAATTTTAATACTTGGATGAAAATCCTTTGCAGTCAGTGACTGCCTGAAGTCTGGAGCCCGTGTTCTCAAAACTCAAATTCTGAGTTTCCTCCCTGGAGATGCTTTGCCAGGCCTTCACTGCAGCCACCTTCAGTTGCTGCTTGTTTGTGGGTCTTTCTGCCCTCAGTCTTGTCTTCAGTAAGTAAAAAGCAGCTCTATTGGGTTGAGATCAGATGACTGACTTGGCCATTGAAGAATATTCCATTTCTTTGCCTTCAAATAGTCTTGAGTTGCTTTCGCAGTATGTTTAGGGTCATTATCCACCTGCACTGTGAAGCAGCGTCCTATCAGTTTTGTAGCATTTGGCTGAATGTGAGCAGAGAGTAAAGCCCTATACACCTCAGAATTCATCTTGCTACTTCTGTCAGCAGTCACATCATCAATAAACACCAGTGAGCCCGTTCCATTGGCAGCCATACATGCCCATGCCATAACACTGCCTCCACCACGTTTGACACATGATGTGGTATACTTTGGATCATGAGCTGTTCCTTTCTTTCACCATACTTTTCTCTTCCCATCATTCTGGTACAAGTTAATGTTGGTTTCATCAGTCCAAAGAATCAAAGTTTGTGGAAACCTGACTATCACGTCCATATGTGCGCCGCAAAGGTGGAAGCTCACACTGTATGGAAAGTCTTTGTACACTATAGCATTACAATTTCCCTTCACTGGAACTAAGATGCTCAAACCTCTTCCAGCATGACAATACCACTGTGCACAAAGCGAGCTCCATGAAGACATGGTGTGTGAAGGTTGGGGTGGAAGAACTCGAGTGTCCTGCACAGAGCCCTGACCTCAACCCCACTGAACACCTTTGGGATGAACTGGAACACCGACTGCACCCCAGACCTCCTCACCAACATCAGTGCCTGATCTCACTAATGCTCTTGTAGCTGGATGAACACAAATCCCCACAGCCTCGCTCCAAACTCTAGTGGAAAACCTTCCCAGAAGACTTTATAACAACAAAGGTGGAACAATTCAATATTAAGCCCATGGATTTGGAATGGGATGTTCAGTGCTCAAGTGTCCACATACTTTTGACCATAGAGTGTAAGATTATATTAATTTGTCAGTGTGAAAATCTCTAAAAGGTCTAGAGAAACAGGCTGTTATGGCTGAAAGTTCTCCAACCACTGTGGAATATACACACACACGCACACACACTTGCACACGCATGCATATATTTCTTCCTTTTTGAATATTTACTGGAAGTTCTTTTACTCTGTGAAATAGATTTACATCACTTTAAAAAACCTGAACGCTTCTTGAAAAACAGTGTCATGCTGTGCACAAAGCAAAACTGACCCGAACCTTTTATCAGATTCTGAAAATTGAGATTATGAAAGCAAAGTGTCTGAGTCTTTATTTGATATGTCATATGAATTTATTGTTAGGTGTATATGCACCTCTCACTGACCCTGATAGCATTAAAAACACTAAGCAAACACTTGAATCACAAACTGTATTTCTGGTACAACAGCTTTCAGAATACAAACGATTAAGAATTTTGCCTTTTTAAGCCTACTGTGTATAAAATAGTCTACAAAGGAATAAAACTTATGTAATTAGAAAATGTTGTTGGATGACTCATTTAAACATATTTGTTAAGCTTTGGGTCAACCAGCAAAAGATGTTGCAAATGGCAGCGAAAATATGAATAAGCTTAATGGCATTTTATCGCACAATTGAGACTTCATGGTGAAGGTCAGTTTTAAGACTGTTTTCCATTCCGGTGTCATTGAAAGGCTTTCTTCAAGGCAACCAATGACGGCTGAATGTTGATGAATTTTGTAAAAGCATAATTTTGGCCTTGAGAATAATTCAGTCTGAATGGATTCAGGCTTTGAGTCATAGATTTGAGGTTCTTTTAAAGTTATAAAGAGCACCACTGTAGTTTTGCACATCACCTAGTGTGTCTCTGAAGGAGCTCACACAGGAGTTCAACAATAACCTTGCACCACCATTTCACAATCTGCTATTGTCTGATGGACATCTTCAGACAAGTCTTAGCTGTTTCAGTGCATTCTTGCAACAATGCTTAAGTAATTTTGCACCTTTGTTCTGAACATAAATGTGTTAGCGCTGATGTTTCGTTGAGGTTTAAAACTAAATTTCCGTTGACCTTGTAGGCAGAAACTCATTGTAGTAGCCAAAGGTAACATTTCTTTCTTGATGATTCACCAAGAAAAGAGATAAATTGAAGAATAAAAGTTCTTTTTTCTTTAATACTTTCCTCACTACAACCTTCTTTCCAAATCCTAATTAAATGCTTTACTGCAAAGCACTGTACATGCCTGTGACTTGAATTAACTGGCGGCGATTTTTGTGTGTTAACAAAGCACCTTCCTCTCTCACTGATGCATTAATGCAATGCCACTGTGGTGAGTTTTGAAAGTAAAAACAAGTGATTTTGTGACTTTGTATTGAATACATGCAGTTGTAAAAATGTGAGTCTTTTTCTTTGTACTCTTTTTCTAATTCTCTTCTTAAAACCAAACGTAATGAAAAGATTAACATTGAACCCTGGCTTTGCTGATAAATGAGCAATACCTATGCTGATCTGAGTGAGACCTCATCCTAGCAAACTCATCGGTAATCATAGCAAAGCAAACATGATCTCAGAGAGGAGTCGCATTGGCATTCTGTTTGTCATTGTAGGCCCAGGGCCAGAGCGTAAATGTCAGTGGAGTCACAGGATCTTAAGCAGTAGTCACAGCCAGTGTCACAACTGAAGAAATGAAAAAGCCCAGCAGTTACCAGATTGGCGTGTGTGTGTGTGTGTGTGTGTGTGTGTGTGTGTGTGTGTGTGTGTGTGTGTGTTATTAGTCCAAGCTCAGTTCTTTTTTCTCAGGGATCAGAAAGACCTGGGGTCATCCTGTTCTCCTTCTAATTCTTCTGACCAGCAAGACTCTGACGTGTTGCTCTCAGACAAACACCAAACAATCAAATCCGCATTTACTTGTCTAAACCTTTATACCACCTTGACACTGGTGGGTGTCCGTAAAACTAATTTGCTTCGGGGGAAAAGGGTAAGCTGGAGATGTGAAGTGACCAGTGAAAAACATTCTAAAGTTCAGCAGGGCTTCGTCTCTGTTATTGAGACTTGATCCATCACTGGATCACAGACAGTAACGCACTCGTCTCTCTCCAGACATGCTGTCCTTTTGCAGCCAGACATGCTACGCTGTAGATCTGCTACTGTCCTAAACTTCCACTTTCAAGTTTCTAACTTTTATTTTGTACCGTTCTGCAACTCAAAGTGTTCAGAGAAAACTCTTGTTGTGACACATTGTGAAATGTGCACACACTCTGGACGGGCATTCTGTAATTTAATTGTGCTATTTATGCCAAAGTATTATTCAATCAGTAATAAATAGGTAGCCAAGTGAGAGCACTTGAATAGCCTGTAATTTAAGGTGTGAGAATTGGCACAGGGATTTAATATAGAACTTAACAAAAGTCCTTTATACATGTCTCATTTTTTATATCGGAGATTCTGTTTTGAGATTTTCCCCACGGCAACTAAATATAGAGGCAGACATTAATTATGTTTGTGATGGCACATTAGATTATATTCTAATTTCTTACCCTTTTGCCACTCTTGGCAGTTTTTAATTCTGAACTTTTTTCATTTTAGGTGCTAAGTGGTGATTAGAAAAAAATTGTGTGTTGTAAGTACTCTGTAATTTGTTGCCGAGTTATCTGTCATTAACCCAAGCAGAAATTATTCCGTTTCTGATATTTGCTACCGTACTGTTATACTCTCCACCATTGTAGCCTGCTGTGCGTTCGTAGCGCTCTTCGCCACCCTTGTAGTGCTTGATTTTAAGGGTGTAGAAATTCTGCCTGGTTCTTAATTTTTAATAACGTCTTTCCAAAAGTAATCAGCCCTTTGACAGGGATTGGGTTAATAATCACACATCATTGACTCAATTTTGCAGACACTTCCTGTGCCAAAATTTAAAGATTTGTTGGGGGGGAAAAAAAACTTATTTGGTCCTGCCACAGTTCTGCCCTGTCTCTAGAAAGCTCAAGAATGCTTTTTTGTATGGCTCTAAAACGATGACAAAAAAGATAAGCACGACTATTTTCATTTTAGCGTGTTAAATGTTAAGCTTTTTTGGAACCTATGTTCTTCAATGTAGAAATATTTGAACAATTATCAAACATATTTATTCACATTGATTGTTCTCTGAAAGATAAATATAAGCTGAATTTAAGCTAAATTGGACTCGATATTTAAAACTATAAATAAATACACCACAATGAAGACTTCGTAATAGAGAGAGTAAGAACTATTCCGTTAAAACATATTTATATTTACAGCACAATCTAGGATCATTCTTTGAACAAGGAAATTTATTATGCCATGAAAGATTTTACTTAATATCAACACATTTAATAAATTAAATAATCATAAGGGGCATGAGAGAGCACTGCTTGCTTGTTCATGCCTATAGAATCATACTCTGCAGCAATATATATCAGGTTAGAGATCGCTAAGTACACTAAGCACATTATTGCATGTATGCAATGCCCATTATTGCATTTATGAAGTGGTGTCGAGAGAGCATAGAGTGGATGTTGGGGTGTGCTGGTGCAAGTTTATCAGGCACAGCAGTGTTGCTGGGATTTCTAAACACTTCACCTTTCACTGCTGAGTTGAAAAAAGTAAAAACATCCACCAAGCTGAAACGTATCCAGCCAACAATGCTGGATGCTGTGGACAGAAACTGACACTGAGCTGATTTAAGACTATGCTTGTATAGTATCTTGAGCAGTCTTGTGACCAGCAGGAAAAGAAGCCTTTGCTGTCATGCTTGAACCCCCAACCTTCTGATTATTCACAGAGCCTTAACCTTAACCACTGTTCAACTGCCCCCTAATAATCTGACAAATGAGCAGAAATTAAATTAAGGAGGCTGAGTGTACTCAATGCTTGACATGCTCAGGGTATACAGCCATGGTTTAGAAGCCTCACTAAATGTTGTGCAAAAAGGAAAAGGATACAAGGCCACTAAAATAGACCCCATCTATGGAGCCTTCAGTTCCTTCATTTAAGAGCTGTAACATTTGTGCACCTGCGAATGTTTAAATGCAACTATGCTGATGTGTAATGTTCATTTATTATTTATTCCAGTCTCCAAGGTTCCATTTTTTTTGTTTCTACATAATCAGTGCTACGAGGCATCTTTGAGAGAGATGATGGTACTTCACAGATAATTCATTTTACCTCATTGAAGTGCAGATGAGTGTCAGTCTTCGTCACTCTTTTGTAAATAATCCAACTCCTTAAATCGGGCATGCTAACAAAAAAAAAAAAAAAAACCAACTCTATTTTTTTTATACAAATTATTATTATTTTAACCACTGCTGTCTTCTTATATGCATGATATATGTATATTTTACCTTTCTATACATTCCTCTTTCACATTCAGAAAAAACTTTTCACCTCCTAACAACTGTTTACTTTAAAAGTTGCTGGAAAATCTTTTCTGTTCGTATGTACCGAGTAATTGCGCATGTTTTTCTCTGCCTGCAAGACTGTCTTTCAAAGGAACATGTTAAATAGCTTAGTGTTCCTTCACAGTAAATGGGTGTTTTTCAGTGATACCTACCCCTGTTGCTTGTGGGAGATAATTGCAGGATAAATGCGAACCTCAGTGGTGTAAAAGACTTTCCGAGTGCCGCATACAGTTCTATGAAACGAGCAGGATCTTAACCAGTTCAAAGCCTGTCTGCTTGCACCTTTTCACCAATGACTTCTTTTCCTCTTCTAGACTCCAGCTGCTTGCCCAAATTGTTGAACTTTTAGTTTCTGCATGTTCGTTTACCTCTCGTCAGAAATTGCAGCTTGAGCTGTCTACTATTTTACTTCCTCACATTGTGTCTCAAGTAGATCTCTGTAATTTGTGCCCTGGATTTTGAAACACCGCAGTAGCTGCTCTGCAATCACCTCTCAGTTGTGCTTCTACTGCTGTGAAAAGGCAGTGTTTGCAAGCCAGTTACCTTAATAGAAGGGGAAAAGGACCACCTTTACTTCAACACTTTTCAATAAATTTTTTTCTCTCATAATTGCTCAGTAGGTGTAGTAATGTTAAGTTTGTTAATGAAACGAGGTTTGCATGACACATGACTGTTTACACCTGGTCATTTTGTGGTTCTTCTAACTGGATTAGGCTAACAGGCTAATGTAGTCATTGTTTCCCTGCTTCATTCACAAATAAGAATTTACTGATTTGACAAGTTATTATTATTATTTTTTTAAATAAGTGCCCACGAATCTTGAAACTTGAAGCTTCACCTTATTCTCTGTTCTTATTTTTTGTTTAAAAGCAACATCTGCAATCACCCTAGCAAGTTAGAGCTAAAATAAATACTGAAATATTAAAATTAAAATCGACAGCAATATTACATATCGCCATATTTCACTCGTATGTCCTGAAATAGCAGAGCTAACTTTATTATACAGGGATGATCATCTGAAATGGGGCTTCGCTTTGTGTATTTCAAATGACATTTCACTGAAGAATGTCAACTACCCGTGTACTTGTAATTGTAATAAATGCTGCTGTTAAAATCTGTAAACTGAAACCGAAGACTGGCTCCCAAATGGCTTCATATTGTACACTGCATAGACTGTGGAAGCCAGAATTCATACTATATGTAGGGACTAGAGAGCCATTTGCACTCCGGGAAAAAAAACTATTTATAGAAAGAAATTGCTTATAAAACTTTTTGACACAATGTCTTCTCTGACAGGAGGAATGAAATTTCTGTTGCTTAAAGAGAAGTGCTCAGTACAAATGCACAGGCTGTTAGTGTTGGTGTGTCCTCTCACTTTCCTGCTCATGAGCCTGCATCAGATCGGTGTGGAGACACTAGTGGAGTAATACTAGCTACAGAACAGCCAAGCTAGTAAAAATGAACAGTATATTAAATAATAATATAAACTACCGCTATATAAATCATGGGATAAAATTTAAGAAAATTGGCAGCTTTATCTTTATCTATAATAGCCGAGACATGAAGCTGCATTTTGGGGCATAGACCCATGTAACATGGTATAATCTGATGTTTTCCTTTCAGTTTTACTGAATCTGAATCTGGATTTTTCAAGAACAAACTGAACTTCACATTTGTATATCCCTTTATAGCACAGCACCACTGAATTCTTGAACCTGATGGGTCAGAAGTTGTGCATTAATTCTGTATATCAGCACGGCTCGGACAGTAGTTTCCGCTGAACATGAATGATTAATGGTTTATGGTTAATATTAATGCACTCGATCTAATACATTACTGTTTGTATAGTAACATCTCATACACATAATCTATGACTAATAATAGACGGATAAAAAATTTATTTTATTTAACCATAGAGTACTAAATTAGTAATGCCAGTAATTCGGGATAGTTATCCCCGAAAGACATTAAAGAGTGTTAGCTAGCTAACAATAGAAATTATCCCTAAAACCTATTAGTCTTATTTGCGGTTGGAAGATGATAAAAATATTTTTCTTATGTTTTATTCTGAAAGAATAGCTAGCTATCCATGGTTAACTGCTTACTATGGAGATCACAGTTCTCTCTTTTTGACTGCTCTAATGGGGAGTGTAAAAATTTTGCTTGAAATGGATCTAGCAACCAAATCACATATAACATGCAGGAGTGAGGTGTTTGCGCATTGAAAACTGTGTTTTGTCTGTATTTTGGTGTTGCTTAGACTATGAAGAGATGCACTAGAGTAATGAAAATTGCTGGTCAGCCATGATCAGATTTCTCTCTAAACTGACAAGCTATTCAAAATCGGTTTCTCTTCTGTGTCACGTAAGCGATTAAATTTCTGACCCAGGGTTGTAAATCAAACTCGAGTGAAGTTAGATGTGGCTTTGTAAGGATGTAACACCAAGCTTGCGAACTCGACACCAACTTGAAATTAAAATTAAAAGAGCCTCGAGAAATGTGCAAAAAAAAAAAAAAGGGAGAGAAATAAATCTCTACCACAAAACTCATTAGCACTAATGAGGTAAGATTGCTTTGGTGATCTTCCAGCAGCTGCTTACCAAACTCCTTATACCCGGGTATGAACGGAGCATTTGTGTCAGGACAGAAGTGAAAAGACATCATTTAATTATCACTGTGCAAGCAGTTAATTTAGCTTGAGGTTTAATTATATCTAACAATCAACATATTCCTCAGATTTTAAACCACAGCAACATTTAAACAACAACATGATTTCATACGTAATGATTTGCGTGAACTAATATTAAAAAAATGCTTCTCCCTTAATTGACTTTTTGGTTAATGAGCTAATAATGTTAACTAAGCCTCTCAGTTGGATATTTTTCTCCTCTTCCTCATATTCAGGTGCACTCTGACTCTAGACTGTCTAGCTGGGCTGTTATAACATTATCTCCACGTGTCTCTGAGCATTGTGCTCTGTACTACAGTGAGATGAAATTGGTTGAAAGGCTCTGGCCATCGATGCACTATAGGGAGTTGTGCATGATGAGAAGAGCATGCACTGGGGCCCTGCACCATGGCTCAGCAAGTCTGGATTCACTAAACGAAGCTGAGAGTGCCGTGTGCCTTACACAGTCTTGTTAGCGGGGCATTGAAAGGTGAACCAGAGCTCCCAGTAGACGTGTCAAAAATGATCTCAGCTTGTCAGCTGGCGATGTGTATGTATGTATGTACCTGACTTAACAAACTGTCAGTTTTCTCCCACGTTCCCCTCCAGTGTCTGGAAGTGTGAGGTTGTTTATTTTTTGGTCTCAGGTTTGAGCCTTTCATACATAAGCTCAGGAGAATGTCCAACTGGACTAGCCTGCTCATATTTTCAACATGTTTTTAGGCAGAACACTGAAATTGTGCTAGGGCTGTGAAAGATTGCAAAGGAAATGCTGTTATTACCATTAACAAACATTGGGCCGTATTTATCAAGTTAGATGTCAATGGATTTATACGTAAATCGTTTGTACAAGATTTGGCGCTCATCATAATTGTAAGGGAAAGGATTTTTAAAGGCTGGTGTGATTATTTATTTATTTATTTCTCTCCTCCTCGTGATCATCTGGGTACAGTGTGGATTTTCTTCCTCCTCTGTTTGTATGTCACACCATTTTCTTGTCACCTCATTAATTTACACCTAATTCAGCTCGACTCTAATTTTTCTCTAAATTTTGACCTTTTCAGGTGCTCTTACATTGTTAAATATTTTTATTGGCATAGAGTGAGTCAAAATAACTTTCGTTCCTAGGTTTCTGCCTTTTTTTCAACCATGTAGTAGTCATTTCGTATTTCCAGTCCTCTTTACCTCTTATGGAGTTTTGTGGGAGTCACAAAATGTAGATGAGCTGTGTCGGATACGCGCTTTGTGTGATCAACATACTTATGCCAGTATAAAGAAAATCACTTCTGTTAATCTGGTGGAAAATTTTAGTTCGGTTTGCCTTACATGAACATTTACACACAGCTTTACTAAAAGATGGAGAAATGAGGCCCAATATCACTGAAGCCTGTGATAGCAAATGTGCAGTCTAATAAACGACGAATGTTCTGTGAGCATTCTTACTGGCTGAGTAAGAAGTTGTCTGTGGGTGTGCAATTGTCATGATCCAAAACCAAACAATGAATTTTGGTCAAATAGATACAGGCTAATATTGAATTAAAGACACACGGAGTTCACACAAGGCACATCACACTCGCAATGTCTAAGAAAGTTATTTTTGTTTATATTGTGCAGCCTGTCTTTTTACTTTAGGTGTCAAAGTGATTTACAAACCAATTTTGGTGTCACAAAGTTCAATTATTTCTGTACTCAACTCAAAAAAAAAAAATCTTTGGATGTATATTGTAGCAGGGGTATTCAGTTAAAATTTCAGTACGTCCAGAAAAGAAGCTTTTATAACTAAATGGCAGAAACAGGTGATTTTTAAAAAAAAAATACTTAGCCACTAGTAATTAATTCATGGCCATACATAAGACAGTAAATTAGAAGTGGTTATGTCAAGTTCTTTAATATAGTGATTCTCATGCCTTTTGTCTGACTGCAACTCCCCAAAAATGTCACGACCCTCTCCCTCTGGACTCGCCCTACATCACACTACAGCAATTTCTCCACACAGAAAATGAAAACCTTTTGGCAGTGTAATTCACTACAGCTGTAAACATGTTACGTTGCCACCTCTGCTACCACTTCTAGAAAACTTTATCATATACAGCGGCTGTTAAATGGCTATTACTATCTATTTTTGGCTGAACAGTGCTGCACATGACTGAGCTAGTTATGTTTTTAATAAGAAAACCTGTACACCTGCTCATTCATGCAGTTGTCCAGTCAGTCAGGCATGTGACAGCAGCACAGCACACAAAATCATTCGGATACAAGTCAAGAGCTTCAGTTACATCATGTTCACATCAAACATCAGAATAGGGGGAGAACTGTGATCTCAGTGACGAGATTAGTAAAAATGAAGGGACTCTGGGGGAAGAGAATTGCTGTAATTCCCAAACGGTTAATGCAGTATTTTTATTAAACCCCTTGAATTAATGCTGAAAGTCTACACTTCAATCACGTCTTGAGAGCTTCATTTCTAATCCATTGTGGTGGCAAAATTACGAAAATTGTGTCACAGTCCAAATACACGCGTGCGTGTGTGCGTGTGTATATGTGTATTTATATATATATACTCAAACCACCCCATCTGACACCAACAACCATGGTACAGTCAAAGTCACAGAGATCACACCTTTTCTTCATTCTGATGTTTGATGTGAACATTAACTGAAGCTCTTGACCTGGATCTGCATGATTATATGCATTGTGCTGCTCCCACATGATTGGCTGATTAGATAACTGCATGAGTTTGCAGGTGTCCATGTGTTCCTACTGAAGTTCCTATTATGTATAAGGAAGTGCAAAGAATTTGTACAAAAAAATTTATAAAATAATACATTTTTCCTTTACGTTTCATCACTGTTGCGATTTTAAATGGTTGATTAATAGCTTGATACTGTGAAGCCATGATATTTTTAGACTAGGTTATCACACTGTTCATATTCCTGTTAGCGAGTCGGTGATTTGTATATGTAATTTAAACTCATAATGGTTTTCTTATGATACATGATAGAATGCCAATATTATGAAAGCCTGTGTGGTGTGGTTTCTTTGCCTTTGAGTTGCAAGCCTGTAGATAGAATGAGCTGCTCCTACACTGATCCGGCATGATGCACTAAAGGCACTTTCCATATTCCACTCGCAGCATCCGAGGCAACAATTAAAATGACTGATCATTGATTTTCTTAATCACTAAGGGAGTAAAACAAATACCTGGCCGTCAGCAAATGTACACAGCAAAACAATGAATACTAAATGGGCTAATTGCGCTTGTCTGTGGGCTTTATCTGTTTACTGTCTTCTCTGTAAATCAGCTGATGGCTTCTGGTCTCTGGTATCAGACAGCAAGCGGCTCCAGGATGAGTTCATGTGTCCTGAAAGAGATAACAGGTTCTCTTGTTGCTATTAACATCCAAAAGCTACTGAATTAAGTGATGCCAGAGTACACAGGAGTATTAGAGAGCTCTATGAGTGAGATGGCTTGAGTCTGGAGAGAGATAAAGAAAGATGTACAGTCCAGAATGAACACAACAACCACAAAATAGCCAGCGGGGAAGTGGGCCTGAGAGCAGCACACTTCGACACTGGCCTTGTCAACAGACACATGGATTATATCAAGCCTCCTCAGCACTACACACTCCCATGATAAGATATTCTTGACGACCTGTTTCCATGGCAATGAGCATGATGTTGCTGCAGTGGTCAAATGTGTTGGGATGTCGGTGGTTGGAGGATGGAGTGTCAGATCCCAACCTTTCATATTACTATTCAGAAACTGAACAAATTCAGAAGCATGTCAGTGCGATTTCTTATGTTGAATTCTCGAATCTGATTGGCCCAAAGGTGCTAATTTTCTACGACGGCAGCTCTGACAGTGGATCCGGCTAATTCAAATGATAGGTTTCTCTGAATGCGTCATTCTAATACGTCACTGTTTCAACTCATTCACAGATACTTGGTATGGCTGATAATGAATAAAATTAAATTTCTGTTGAAAACGCAAAGAAAATGTATCATTGTTAATATGGTGAAACTTTCTCAAAGGAGATATAACCGTTATGAAAGGAGTCTCGGATGTCAGCACTTTAAGGTTACTTTAACGTTTTTCACCATGGAAAAGTCTTCAGGACAGATTTCTTGGTAACATGACAAGCAACAAATAAGGTTTTTTTTTGTTTTTTTTTGTTTTTTTTGTTTTATTAACTTCAAGAAAGAGAAATATAAAGAAGCTTATGAGAGAATGGCTGTTTATAGCTTCTATAATATAAGTAATAACAGAAACTAACTTGTCTCTGGATTTTCCACAACATGAAGTGTAATGCCAAATGGTTAAAAAGTGTGATGTTTTGGTCATTCATAACGTAAAAAATGTAATTGTTGGCAAATTGCTGTGGTATAAGAGGAACAAACCACTTTATTGGAAGATAATCAGCTTCAGAGTAGTAACACCCTCCACTTTAGTTTTTTAAATTTTCTCTCAATGTGTGTGGCCTATTCTTCTGACATGGTCAGTTTTTTTTTTTCTTTCCTTTTTTTTTCTCCACTCCTATGGCCTCTTTTTGGTGATAAGATTTTCATTCTCCTTGCAGTTCTTTAAACCTGCACAAAAATCTTTTCCGCTAATGACCTCTAGATGGTGCTGTAACGATACAGCTTGGAATCTGATGCGTCTGTGTGTTTCTGGCTTTCTGCACTGCAGTATTTCTGTCAGGGCATGGACACCACTTTTGGTCAGGAGCTCAAGACTTTTGCTGAGTTTCATTTCTTGCGTGTTTTTGTTGCTGATGCCTGTTTTCTTCTTGCACAGTTTACCCAGACTTTGATGGTCTGCTTCTGTTTGGTTTAAAGGAGACTGCGAGAAGCTTCATATTCGCTCGCTCTCTCTCTCTCTCTCTCTCTCTCTCTCGCGCGCGCTCTGTCTCTCTCTCTCTCTCTCTCTCTCTCTCTCTCTCTCTCTGCTTTTCCTCTTTTAGCAGAGAGTATGAAGGACTATGGCTACGTCTTCTCCTCAAGTTCCCTGCCGCCTCCTTAACATGTATCTGTGCTCTGATTGGTAGAATATCCGAAGGCCGGGAATGTCGAGGTGTGCCTGCTTAACGATGTGTCATGTTTTGTAGTCTGCTCCCTCCTTTGTTGTGACTTAGTAGAATTTAACAGATTGAAAGGGGCTATTTGATAATGACTTCCTGTCAAAGATGTTTCTACCTCCACACCCGCTAGTGATTGATTTGGTTGAAACAGACATCTGAGCTGGTGGAGGTGCCCATGCAGTAACGTAGAACACCGATACATAAGTGAGACTTTCACACTGTTAGTCTCCCAATCAGAGCGGATTTTGCAATTTGGGTCTGTTTGCTGTTTGGTTTGTTTTCACATTGCACATAATTAAACAAACCAAAAAGCACAAAAAAATGATGGCTGTGTAGGACTGAAAATGCATGTGTGAAACTCGTTACGATCTTTTGCCAAGGGCATGTAGAAATCACCTGAACATGAACAAGCAGCCTCAATAAATTACTAGATAATTATATAAACAACTAGTTTAAAAATAATTTGTGTGTATTATCCACCACTTATTTTCTGTTTTTGTTCGTTGGTCCAAATATCCAGAGCACATCACATTTCCACAGCACTGTTGTTCGGCTCAGTTTTGCAGCTCGCATCTACGAAAAATGTCATCTGCAACCCAAAATACACAGAATGTTTGGTTCACTTGAACATGATTGAATTGCTTTCTCACTGCAATCAGAAAAAAATATAATGAAAATAAAATTGAATATAAAATGAAATGAAAACCTTAGAAATTCTCTTTATATTAGATTGACTTTAGTTCCTCTCTCAGAATTGTCCACGTGTAATTGAACATAGATCACAGACTAATTCCCAAGTTTGACATGATGAAAGCCACTCGGGTCCTGTAGAGACATTGATTAGTGCCGTCTCAAGACGGTGATTTTATACACAGGATCAGGACATTATGAGACTGAGGAAAAGAGAGAGGGGGTGTGTAGATGAAGAAGTGGTAGAGAAGAGAGAGGAATCCTCTTGTGGGCCCAAATCGTCAAGCCTGGAGCTCTTAATTATATCCGTAGGTTGAAAGGAAAGTCGCAGCACTCCTGTCCTCATTTGCATTATGCATTAAGGTTAGCCCTTGTGTTGTTGAAGAGGGCTGTTTCAGCATCCTTTCCTTCAGCTCTTTCACTTAATGTGGCCACTAAAGGCCTAAAATAGAGATGTGCCTACGTGGACTGTGTGTCAATAATGCACACAGACATGCACTGATCTGATGTGCAGACACTATCTTTCTGCAGAGCCTTTATATTTATCACATCCAAAAATAATTTTAATGAGTATTTCGAGAAGGAAGTAGGAAAAGGACCATGTTAGAAAGTCTCACTTCCACAAGTGCAGACACACGCTTTTAGAACTTGTTTTCTCTGAAAACAAAAGTGGCCCTGTCTGTTTGCACACGGGGTTTGGATATCCATTAGCCCTGTGGAGATGCACTGTAATTGTGACTCAGTGCTGAAATGCTCCCATGTGGCTATTCTACCAGCAGATTGCCAGCATGTGATGCCTGGGCCCAACCCACTCTGCACAAATTCACCTGAAAAAAAACACAAGCATCCAAAAAAACACAAAAAGAAAAACACTAAACCTGCTCAGAATAAAAGCAGTAGCTGTTTGGATTTGATGAACGACGCACAGCGCATGGCGTACTGATACACAGAACGCAAAAATCCTTGTATATGAAGGATTTATTCAGCTTTTCTTTTTATTTAGAGAAAGGTAGTGTATATAAAGTGCTAAGATTGATTTTTGTGCAGAAAACATGAAGTTTTAAATTAAGAGTGTAAAATGGAGAATAATGATAACTGTCCTTTCCCTCCTTTAGATCTTTCAGCAAAGCGGTTTTATGTGTGCGGGCTGTGACTTGTTAATCTTGTCGCATATTTAAGATTTAAGTGATTATCTACATCTTAGGGAGCTGGAATCTTCTGCTTCTTCTTTGCCTAATGTAGGGGTAATATGTTCAGGTTTTCACTTTAGGAATGTAGGCTTCATTCATTACAGAACAAATTCTTTGATAATGGCAAATTAGTTGTCAGTCCAAGGTTTTGGTGTATTGAGGCCAGTGTTGGCCTCCTGAACAGTACAAGCTTGGGCACTGATCATTACAGCTTGCTTGGCTGGACTGAATTTAGCCCGTGTGTGTTATCCTTTCAGCATTGGGTGCGTAATGATGATTTGGCTCATAATGAGGTGCACGAACCTGAGGGATTCCTCCATCAGAAGCGAGTTTGTAAGAAGAGACCCGGGCAGACAGCCATGTGTTTTGCGGACTGACCACCCTGATGCACGGCCCAATCAGTGCTGCTGTTAAAAAGTATGATTTTGAGGAGTTTTTAGTTAATTTGGTTTAGAAAGGGCCAGGGGAGATGTTTGGAATAAATGGGGATGCCTGATGAGCTGTGTTGTTCGTTTAGTGAACAATGTGACCTGTTTAAGCACAATGCAGCAAAGCCAGCACAAGGAGCCTGGTTTATACTTGCTGCATGATCACATACTCGCTGTGTATCGTATGTACATCTGGAAGTTTTAAAAGCATCCTTCACTAGAAAGCATATCAGAGCTAAAACATCCCTGTGCATCAGGTTCCCAAGTTGAACTGTAAAATGTTCAGCGATTTTATGCACAACAACGTGAAACACGCTGACAAGCTCCGTCTCTTAAAACTTTCCACCATCGTTGTGATTACTGCCATGAGCTGTGTATTAACTCAAAAACCTTTGTCCTTACGTTCAGAAGTATTTACTAATCTAGAAAATCCGGAAGATTGGTACATAAAACAGATCTTTCAGTAGGTTTGAAGGCGACATGAGAGGCTTTTAAAATTCAAACACTAACTGTAATAGAAAACTGGGTGGTGTGGTAGTCAATAACAGTCTAGAATAGTACATAAGCATGCAATTTGAGACACAATTCTAATTTGCTTAGTGGTAGTAACTTTAGTATAGTTCATTTAAGTAACATGCAAAATATTAGCACACCAATTCCACCCATGTCTAATGTTCATTTGTAAAATAAGTGAAAAAAAAAAAAAAAGAGTTTCTCTCACGACCCCATCTGGAAATTAAGTGACCTCGTGTGGAAACCTAGTTTTGAAACGTCTGATCTAATGAATGCTCAAGTTTTTAGAAGTCACCAGATGTCGTAGGCTAAATAGCATATTCACTGAATCATCATTATCTTTTGCATATCAAAAGTGTTACATGAAGAAGAAAGATTTTCTGAAGACACTTCGCCATGGCACCACAAATTAACAATTTTTATATTTATGCAAATAGTTTACAAAATAATTTGTTTTAAGAACAGGAAATAGACATGCAGGAAATGGTTATGGATGGAATTTTTTATTTTTTTTTCTCTTCTCAATGATGATCACTGATTGGTTGTTGGGAAACATTGCATGCAAGCGCAACTCAGTCAGATTTTCACACTGGTGGTGAGTCGACCGAATCTGCTATCTGCTCTATTCTGCATGCAAGAATTCACAGACATCCATGATTGGCTGGTGTTGCTCTGATTGATGGGGGGAGAGAGAGTATGCCGTCCTTCCTAACCAGAGAGCATGGCCAGTTTTGCTCTTTTGACCTCTGGCCACGGATGGCTGTCAGGATTCGAACTCGTGATCTCCAGAAGATAGAACGCTTTCTTTTTGTAAAAGACACGTATAGCTGAAAGGTCACATTTAATCTGGGTGCTATTAAATATACAAGCTGTCTGTACATTGCAGAATCACTCCACTGTGAGGGTTATGGTCCTGGAGCCTGCTTTATCATGACATTTACACAGTGATCATACAACATCAGGTACATGCAGGTACACCCGTGTTTGGCTATGAAAGACCAACATTGCGACATTCTGGCCTAACGAGCCGTTAATTATCGTGACCACAGAAAGCAGAACAGGTTGATTGGATGTTTGATGTTTTTGCCCTCTTTTGCACTAGTCTCTGATTGGGCAGGAGAGGAAGTGACATTTTGGAGGCATCAGTGACCTGTCCTTTAAATGGCTGATCAATTCCCTAAGCATGTCTGACATTTGCTTACTAGCTGCTATTTTCCACTTGCATGTAATTATAGGCAGCATTACAGAGCACAGGAGAATAGAGAGAGAGAGAGAGGGAGGGAGACATGCTGTCATTTGTGCCAACAAAAGAAAAAAAAAATCTTTCTTTCTTAACCTTTGCTGTTTCATCATCTTTATAAAATACAACTCTGTTCCCAAATGGGGCACTGATTTAAATCCAGTGTACAGCCTGGTGATGCGTCCTGCTGCTGGGGGTCACATCCCAGAGGAGTTATGTGCTGTCTCTGGCCTGGTCCACAAGCTGTATTTGTATTATAGTTGTGATCGGACAGTAGGGGTCACTCTCTCTCCTTCTATGAATTATACATTGCTTCAGCTGGGACAGCCATTTATTTGCATGTTGTTCTGGTGGGTGGGAAGATTGTGGCAAATTGAGTCCCAGATTGGGTGCATAATAAAGAAAATGCATTACAATGATTTGAAAAAATTCAGCACTTTTATATTTGAATTAACTAACTCATTAACCATCAGGTAGTCACCTATCACAACTTGTTAGCTGCTCATTAAATGGTTTCTTTACCATAAATAACCTCTTTGTAAACATTTGTCCATAATTCTGTTTTAGTTCAAAACACTCGATAACATGCCTTATGATAATGTGATCTTCAAAGCAAAGCCTCACAGTCGTTATCAAGATAATACAACAGTTACCTGAGGAGCTCTGCTTCAAGCTTTATTAATATCATAACCAATTCAGAGTTGGTCTAATTGGCCTGTTGTCTGGTTGCGAGGGCTTAGCTCTACCAGACAGCTTAGTCTGTAACCCAGGGCATGCCGCGGGTTGTTTACCCTAGTACCTTTGATTCCTGACACAAACCACTGTGAGCTTATCTGAGTTTCTGCTCTGTGTGCGTCTGCTGAACACGAGGCCCTCCTGTTGCTCCTTTGGTGCAGCTGAGCAGCATGTTTGTAAAGATCTGATTGAATCTGGAGATCAGATTTCTGGTTTGACATGCAGTGTTGAGCCAGAGTGAAGAGGTGTCTGTTCTGTTAGATGCCAGTAATATAGTTTTGGCCACATGTTGGCTGTATTTATAATCTAGTCCACAATGAACTCTCTGTTAGTGCCTGTGATCATGGAAGGCTGCAGCATAGAGGTGTGCAACTAAAAACTCAGTGAGTGGTGCATTTAGACCCTCATGCAGGACAAAGAGAGAGCAGCGGGGTGGACAAATTGTAGATAAATATAAATTTATCAAGAAATTTCTTTTATCATTCTAGTATCTTGAAGTATGTCTCATTCTTTATGTACTTTGCTTCCATTATGTTTTCTAATCGTTTCAGTCCTAAGAGTCTTTTTACAGACAACACAATACATTTTCTGATTTGACTAGTGTGCTGTTCCATCATCATCATCATCATCATCACTAGCTTGTGAAATGTCCTCTCTATTTAATCAACTGAAGGTGTTCTTCCAGTATATTAGAAAAAAATTATTTTCTCTTTATTTATTGTCATAGTATTGATCACAATTCTGATTTATTCCCGTCGTCTCAGGTGTTGAAGCTGTACTAGAACGGCTTGTACAGTCCTCTTCTGGTTTTATGTACACTGCCCTCCAAAAGTTTGGAAACGCCTGAACAAAATAGGGTTTTTGGGCATAAATCCTCTTTAGTTAGTGACCATTTTGCATTGATAATAAGGGACAACACAAACTATGAAAACATATTTTATTAAATAAAAAAGTTTATGAACATAAACATGAACATAACATAGAAAAATACTCAAATTTTGGATTCATCAAAGAAATCCCCATTAGCAGCTATTACAGCTCTACATACTCTAGGCATCCGAGCC
>CM040985.1:22591695-22652923 GCA_022985145.1 Pangasius djambal | reverse complement strand
TCCCTTATTATCAATGCAAAATGGTCACTAACTAAAGAGGATTTATGCTGATATTGCCCAAAAACCCTATTTTGTTCAGGCGTTTCCAAACTTTTGGAGGGCAATGTATGTATGTATGTATGTATGTATGTATTTATTTAAGTATTTAAGTATTGAGCCTTTTCTCACTAAATATTTTCCATCTGTCCCAAAATTTAATCAAATATTTGTAGGTTAGTCAGAGAAATAGCTCGCCATTAAACAATTACAGGTGGCTTTTGTTAAACTAGCAATTTAATATTAACACAAAATTGTCATTAGCTAATTATGCTGCAGTTATGTTGAAGCTATCCCTAGAATTGTAGTGTCTGCACATGTAAAGATTGCAGACATGCTTGCATGGCCAGGAGTAGGATTTAAAAGAGACATGTCATCTTCAGGAGTTCTCATGCTTCCAACAGTATAAAATCTATCCGCTACCTCTGGCTATGGTTTCCTGCGTTCTTTGCTGATCTTTCTGAAATCAAATCTGATCACAGATTCAGCATTTCCATTGAATAATGGAATGACTTCAAAATTAATTGAATTGAGTCATGACGATGATGACTCTGGTGTGCTGTACATAAAACTTTTAGTACTCTATAATCCCACTGTCCGGTGTCACCCAGAAGAGGATGGGTTCTCATTTGACTCTTGTTCCTTTCATGGTTTCGTCATGCAGGCTCTGAGAGTTTACTTTTTGCCACTGTCTCCTCAGGCTTGTTCACTGGGGATCTAAATCTTTCCTGAGTTCTGTAAGGCTGCTTTGTGGCAATGTCTATTGGTAAAAATGTTATGTAAATAAAATTGACTGGAATATTTAAGATGATTGCACATGTTTGAGGAGGCACGGTTGTGTTAATTTAGTAGGTTACAGTGTTTGGACCACAACACCGTGACAGAGAGGTTATTGAACTTCTCTCAGGAACCTATCTGGACAAAAACAAACACAGTAGCACTTCTTGATCTCTCTAAATACTCATTCACACATACTCTGCCTCTTTTTTCCCCCCAAACACATTAGATATACTATCCGCGCACATCATAGCGCACTGACGCGACACAGCATCATGCAGTCAGGGGAATGGGGCCCCAGCAACATTCAGTACCATGATATTACAACAGATCAGCCATATTTCTGACTGTAAGACAGATTGTGAATTAGCAGGTGTCCAGCATGCAGGTGTGGGTGTGTGGTTGTCATGTTTGAAGCCAGCTTCAAAGAGCTGGTGAACTTATTTTTTCCATCACTTATTGAGAGGAACACCATGGAATAATGTACTCCTGCCCATTTTTACCATTTATCCGTCCTCCACCATTGTGCTATCAGACACAGTCAAGATATCAGTGACGTAATACCAGAAACATACAATATTTCTTCTAATATAGCCAAAGAATTGACAGGTCAACTACAACTCAAGGACAACTTTATTCTGAACTTGCTTTCCCTCCTCTACCCACACACTGGTGTATTATAAATGGTGTGGGCTGCAGTTAGGTCTCCTTTGTTAAAAATATTGGGAATAACTGTATAAGAGCTCTGTGCTGGATGATCCAAATGATATAGGGCAGTTAGGTATGAGGCTAAGTAGGCTAGTGGAAAACCTGTGAGTGTAATGGGAATGCACTTCTTTTTTTTTTTTTGTCAAATGTCTTTCAAAGTTGTGTGGATTAGAATTTTGTGCTTTGATTTATAAGCATGGTGTAAAAACAGAAAATAT
The DNA here is from genome assembly GCA_022985145.1 of Pangasius djambal. Taxonomy (NCBI): domain Eukaryota; kingdom Metazoa; phylum Chordata; class Actinopteri; order Siluriformes; family Pangasiidae; genus Pangasius; species Pangasius djambal. Next base: position 22,651,184 of record CM040985.1, on the reverse strand, counting down.
ATTTCAGCTGTGTTTAAACATGGCTTGTTTTGTAGGCTTATCCTCCAGCATACTCAGATCACCTGCTATCATCTGCTAGAGGGGAAATAAACATAGGAATATGAATAGGAAGGGGAAAAAAGGTGGACCAAAAAGAAAAACACAAATGTTTGCTTCCCTATTGTCACAAAAGCAGTCACTATGGTGACAAACGAGTTCTATGTTTGCTAAAAAGGAAAGAGATGACAGAAGAAATCCTAGAGAGAGAGAGTGTAATGCAAGAGCCAGGGAGAAAGAAAGATTCAAGTGTAGAGTTATTATTTTGCTGGGAGCAGCTGCACCTCGTGTACCTAGTGATTAAGATCTCAGGCTCCCATGGCGTAGGTGGTGGAGGGAAAGGCTCACAGGCAAGTGCATTATGCAAAAGGATGGAGCTGACCGGTCCTGTGGTGAAATGGCCTGCTTAGAACGGATGAATGTGTTCACCTTTTACTTACGCGTATGCTCTTGCTTTAAAGGGACAACATTTGCAGGTAAAAATAAAATGGAAAGAGAGCGCAAGCCACAAATAAACAATTAGTGACAAAAGGCAGAAATTCTAAGAACCAATACTGTACTAATATACTATAGTAATAATTTACAGTCCTAAATCACGTTAGCTCTTAGGGCACTTTCACACCAATCTGTTTTCTGAGGCCCAATCAGAGCAAAATTGATGCGTCTTATTTGCTCTTTGTTTGATTTGTTTCACACTGCCATAATTAACCAAAACTTTAAAATAAAAAAATTGGCTGAGGGACATGCTTTTCATTTGTTGTTATGTAATGAGGCCAATTCCATCAAACGTGTTTTTAGTCTAAACGAAGTGAAATGTCGTGCCAAAGCGTGCTTCGTAACACAGTCCGGCTCATCGATAATGATTAGTATATTTAGATATATTATATATTAGATAATGATCATCTATTTTTATTATTTAATTTTTTTATTAGTTGTTGTAGCCCTAACAGAAGTTACTGCTGTAGCACATCCGGTGTTTTTCTCTTTTTGTTCATCAGTCCACATATCCAGAATACTTCATGTCTTTGTCTCAGTTTGCCCCCTGTTCAGTTTAGCAGATCGCGTCTACAGAAAATGCTGCCCGTGTGCCACTGTGACGTCAGCTTTTCCTCAAACAAGTTCAATTATTCCCCAAACATAGATTTTAGATTTCGATTTTTTATAGATTGCAATATTTATTCATTTATAGTCCTCCCCTAGACATTCCTCAAGAAATACACCACCCTTCTCTTTCTCCTTTCTGTTTTAAGAATGCCCATAAGGTCATTACACTATATAAAATCTGAATCAATTCTCTGTGTAACATCTGCTAAAAAGAAGTGTGTATGTAAAGTGTGATGTAGAGAAACTTAGCCTGGGAGAGGGAACACTTCTGCAGTAATTTCACGTTCTGTCTTCCATGCACGTTGAAGGTTTGCATTTTTATTTTTATGGGAAATGTAATTTCTCCCTGTAACGCAGAAAACAAAGTAATTTGTTCCTGGCCAGTGCTTCTATAGATAAAGCAATCCTTTACAAAGAAAAAAGAATGCATCTGCTTGTACAAATCACGCATCATCACATTCCTCATTAGAGCGCAGGGTCCGTGAAGACCATAACAGCGCATCTAAGCTGGCCCTGTGTCTCACTGCTTGTTTACATATGTGTTTGGTTAATATAGGCCTATTACTTTAATTCCACCTTAACAAGGAGAGTGAAAACATTATGTTGTGCTACTTTAGCCAGAAAGTTGTTAGTTTGTATGACCTCCTGATGGGTTGAAAATGACTGAACGTGGTCTCAAATGAGTGATAAGGTTTCTCACTTCAAAACACAACTCTTGCATTATGCATTGTTGGACAGTAGCATAATGTTTCATAGCATACACACTATATATTTTAATAAATGTTTGTGTCAAGTCTCCATCCTGCTTTTGGTTCATATCAAAGGCCTTGAGTTGTGTCCCAGTAGCTTATATTCTACAAATTACCTCGCTCATCCTTCATCCTTGCCAACATATCACACGTTCCATGTGGATTTCGCCTCACAGATGTGTCTACCTGAAACAACCATAACTGTCCATGCATTAAAGCATGACTCCAGCACACATCTTGGCCTTATCCAAGTAGCATGCTCCCAGTGATGTTTCCGAAAACACCACTATGTCTGGTTTCAGGGTGGTCTCTGTGATGTTCTCTGGGAATTGGAGTTGCTTCTCCAGGTCCACCCTCATTTGCCAGTCATATGCTGTTCCAAAGAGCCCTGCTGCTGCCTTTGGCTGGAGCTGGGCCTTGGCCTTCTCTCCTGCTGTGGCGAAGGCAATTGTCTGCCTTGCTGGTTGCGCTCGCACTGGCCTCTGGCACTGTAGATGGTCTCATCAATTGTCTTCAGCACCTGGTCATGCTGCCAGTGGTAGTGACTTTCACTCAGAGCTTTGGGGCAGCAGCTGAGAATGTGCTCTACTGTTCCTCTTCTGAGGCACAAGGGACATGCTGGTGATTCAACCTTTCCTCAGTTGAAGAGGTTGGATGGACTTGGTAGGACTTCTGAGATGGACTGGACCCTTGTCCCCACCAGAGCTCTCTGCTGTAGCTTTGACTCAGCCTGGTCCACTGCGTTGTGCAACTTCCATTTCCTCCCAGTTCAGTAACGGAATACTGGCTCCTTACGTTAATTTGGCTGTCTCATTTAGTTGACATAAGATCAGATTATCTGTAATAGGCTGCTGTAGAACCTATGAAGAAGAACAGTGTGTGGGTTATGCAGGGTAGTGAAAGTTAGAACTTGGGATGGTGGGAAAGTAGTGGGTGAAAAATTTTATATGTTAAAATGGCAGGTTTAGACCATAAAGAGACAAATTAAAGCACAAATCTATGACTAATCACAAATCTCCATTTATAAATCAATCTCTCTCTCTCTCTCTCTCTCTCTCTCTCTCTCTCTCACAGGGCAGTCTGAAGAGCAGTCGCCATCAGATATCTCCTCAGGAGTTTCTCAGTGAACTGAAAAGTGGAGCGACTGATGAGAGGCTGTTTGCCTGCCTGGATTCCCTCAGAGTCTCTCTCACCAGCAATCCAGTCAGGTAAACATGCACACCCACACACCTGCCGTTCTGTCCTTACGTCTTGCTTTAGACTATTAGTCTTATTCCGTGGTTTGATGTTTCAGAACATGTACACATACACAGACACACACACTGCCCTTTCCACCTTCTCTGACCCACCTTCTTTGACATTTGGCTAATATAACTCCTGTGCCGAATTCTATGGCGTTAGCTTACAGCAGCACTGCATGCTGTGAAAAATTAATATGTACTGCAGATGGGTGCGATGCTGGAGATTCTCTCTCCTGCCTCATAATTGTTTGATGCCGATCATGGCAGGCTCTCCTGCTGTTTGCCCACATTCGTACCACAAACATCAACCAAGCTCCTCCATGAGGTGGGATGATTAATACTGAAATAATTACAGGTTTTTTTTGATGATTAAAACCACCTTAAACGAAAACTTGTTTTTAAGATCCAATTTGCACAGAGGGATGTTTGGTAGGTCTGGACTCCAGGGGACAAAGAAAGAATAAGTTACAAAAAAAACAGTAACAACAAACAAAAAAAAAAAAAAAAGGTACATTTCGGATGGTCTGTCGTCAGTGGTCTCATGTCTTGTGTTTCCGTTGATGACTTCTGTTCTCCATGCTGCTGTTTAAAACAATTCATTACAAGTTTCATTAAAAAATATCCATTAAAATTTTTCAATTAGTTAACAAATGACTTAAAAAATACAATACCAAATGGAAATTTGTATGTATGTAAAAGCAGACTTGAATCCCTTTTTTGTGCTCCTCAATATGTTCAGAGTCCTTTGTCATATAAGGTATTGCAGAAACTTTGATCATGGAAATCCATTAGGCACAGCAGCTGTGTGCACTGCATGTGTTTGTATAGATAAAATTATTACATTCATTTTAAGTTAATTTGGCTGAGTACACTAAGCACCGTGCCCAATTTTGACGGCCAGCATTGGTCATCCTTAGACTAAGGTTAGAGGAGTCAAACTGCTTTCATCCTCTCTGCATCCATTATTGGAGTAATTCATGAAATGTCATGATTTCTATTAGCACTCCTTTTGGTGTTTGGGCACGTTTCGTCTGAGAGCGTGGCCGCTGAGTGATACACAATCAGCGACCAAGGCCAGCTTTGCATTGCGGTTTTGGAGATCAGCTATTACTCCTGGTCTGCGTGCCTCCCTGTTTTGTTCCATTCGCAAGGTTAAAAAACTTCACTAAGCAGTTCAGCAATCCAATCTTTGTTTTAGCATGCACTGTCCGGCTCCTAGTGCCACTATAGCTACGCGAAGCTGGTGCTGCTCTTTTGATTAATCCACTTTATTTCTGTCCCGTCTGCTGATTAAAGTCCGCAGTGTCCTAGAGACAGAGTTCATTTAGTTCGCTTGCTTGTTATTCATCTCACAGCAACGACATCTAGCTCTAAATATTGTCACACTCTCTCAACATGAATATGTTAAAATGGACTAATATATTTTTTGTTGGAGGGGAGAGGGGCGGGGGGCATATTTGCAGCAGTTTTCCAGACTTTTCTTTATTTTTGAGACTTTAATAATGGGTTTGCATAGACTGCACTGTGGGGAACTCCTGGACACTAATTATTTGTATAGCAATCATAACCAAATTCTGCCACCGGTATTAGCATATGGCCTGGAGAGACAGAAGGAGCGAGTCAGAGTCCTGTGGCCATATGACATTTGTGTGAAATGTACCAGCGTCCTCCACTATACACTATATGGCCAAAAGTATGTGGATGCTTGACCATGATCACCCATTTTTGTGTGCCTCACCCAAACTTTTTCCACAAAGTTGGAGGCACACAATTGTCTGGAATGTCTTAGTATGCTGTAATGTTAAGATTTATGATTGCTCAGGTGCCCTTTTGGCCGCATAGTGTATCTCCGTCTATCTATTGTTTATTATCTAAATGTGGCCCTCTTGCTGCTCAACCAGCTCCAATTAGTTTGAATGGTTTTGTCTTTGTGGCTACACATGTTGAGCTAAAATCCTGTTTACTTCTCAGCCTCAGCTTCAGACACTCCGGCCACGGGCCAAAGAGCATCTGATAGCTTTTGTACATTTTTCTGGCCACAAGCTTCAGCATCTTAAAAGTTGCATTCTGAACAGCAGTCCTCTTTTTTTTATTGTAAGCTTTTCAAAGCAAAATATAATTACTGCACTGGAGAAAAAAAAAATCACGAAATCCTGTTATTAAAAGTTGAGTAAATGAGATTCATGTTTTCTGACAGTCTACGTGAAAAGGTATGTAACATCTGCCATGTCAGTCAAAATCCCTCTTTCTATTCTTGGCTACGTTTTTTTTTGTTGAACTGCGCCAATTTTTAGTGAATGCTCGAAGTCTGGTTTGTGAGACTAGTTTACTTTTTTAGTTTACTAGTCTCTCGAGCAAATCAATTATGTGTTTGCAAGGGAAGAGACCTAGGAACCAGATTTCTCATTAGTGTTATAGTTCAAAAGCAAAGTCATATTTAATGCAAGTTCACCTTTTCATTTTTAACATACTATTCAGAATTATATTTAAAAAAAAAAAGTGCTGGCAGTGACGTACACTGGTAGATGTATGGGGTGCTCCTCTGCAAGGCCCTACTATTATGATGAAGGCTTCAACTTCAGGACTTCTTGTGCAGTGTTGCATTGAGAAGGAAAAAGGCTGCCTTTTCTGCATTTATTTTTTCCACACTGCCACAAAATTTAAGCCACATTCAAATACTGCAGTTTAAATAGACTTGCACCTTCTGCCCTTCAAGCAGAAGTATGTGTTTGGTTTTTTATTTATATTTCTGATGCTGGATACATCTTTCCTGACTTGGTTCCACCTTGTGACACATGCATTATAAACCCTAATCTCTCCCATGTCCCAATTTAAAATTTTGACAGCTATGACAGCAAGAATATAGCACCTCATCAATGTCAAACCATGCGTTTAACTGCCTGCTTGCCAAGGTGATGATCGCGCCATCTGATGCTGAATTTTCTTATTTCAGACTTGAAACGCATCATAATGTTTGTGGAATCATAAAGTTTGTGGGGACGTGTTTTACTCAGGGGAATATATACGTTGTCTCATAAACAGGTAATGATTATTGTAATAAACTTAACAGATTTCTGTTTTTTTTTTTTTTTCCTGTGAGCCTGCAGGTTAGTGGCTAGCAAAGCTCAGCTGTCTCTTGTTTGACTTGTGCTGGAACATATTTCTTCATCTGTCTTTTTCTGTCTGTCTATTCCCCTCTCCTCTCCTCTTCTCAACACACACACACACACACACACACACACACACACACACCCTCCCTTCGTCCTGTCTCTCTTTCTCTGTCCTTAGACAGAGGGTATTTTGGCATTGGACCAAGGTGCAGAAGAGGTATAATTTATTCCTATATTCCTCTTTTCCACTCAGTCAAAGTGTTTCCAATGCCTGCCCATGTTACCATAAGTGATGTTGATTTCTCTCCCACTCCTTGGTCTCTCCATCTCACATTTTTAGTATCAGTTCAGAAGTTCATCCTCAATCACAAAGCAAATGCAAAATGGTTTTGAAAAGACACCTGTTCTGATTTGGCTGGCTTCATTGTGCTCCACTGGTCATGACTGGTTAAATATTGAACATGTTGCACCTAATGAGGATTGGGCCAACCGGATGGATGACTACCTTTTCTCCAATCTTTCAGTCCTTCTCCTAGATTAGAGCACCATCTCCTCTTCAGGATGGCTTTTAAATGAGAGCAGACCTCTCACCACTCATGAAACAGATTGGGCAAAGAAACAATATCACCAATGATTGCTTTAGTCCTAGCGTTCAGTGCACTGAATTGGAAGTTGAAGCAACGTGATTGCATCTTGCTCAGTAATATTACAAGTGGATTTCCCAGGACGGGAATTCATGCTGATGTTTTCTTAAAGGTTACCAGCTAGAGCGGTATAGATTCCTATTGAAATGCAGGGTATGTATCACCCTGTCATTTGCACTGAGGTGTTATGGGTGTAATCGCCACCGCTGCTCCTTGTTTGATTGTCACAGACGATGCTGGATTATTTTCCCAGTACTACAATTAAAATCCAAACCAATTACCACCATATTGCTAAATTAACAAGGAGGGTCTCAGTTGATTTATCACAGTCAGAATGCAAAATCTGTACAAAAGAAATGAAACTGTCTCCTGGCATTGTAGAGAAACTCTCTCCTTGAGCAGTCCAGAACAAGAACGGCATTAACATGTGCAGAAGTCCAGAACAAGGCAGCCATTCTCACTTTCTTTGTGTTTCCATCTTTCCCTTTTCTTTCTACTGCACTCCATTTTCCCCCTCTCTTCCTCCCACTCTCTCATGCTGTGCATACTTCCTCATTTTCCCCTTTTACCTTGGTATCAGATGTGCTCTGCCCTGCCGAGTATGACGGAATGTAAAGTGGGTAATTTTCCCAGGGCCCAATAAAGCTCGTTGTTTTCCTGACAGAGAAAAGACCTGTCCACACAAATGTGTTTTTATCATTTTTGTGGTCGTCATCGATTCCTCTCCCTCTCATATACTTTCTCTAACACTACTCCAGCTTCTTAAAGGCCTGTTAGTGACAGGACAGGTGACTGTTTCTAAAGTGTTTAACATGTTGGCTATAAATAGGGTGTTATGGCACTTTTGTATTTAGCATAACAGTGTTTAAGTGTTGTGTGAGACAGCAGTGTGACACGATTCTCAGTATTTCTCACACCTCACTGTGCTTGAATGGTAGCCAGAGGATCGGCCTGTTTTTGTGTGTGTGTCTCTGCTATTTTGTCGTTGAAGAGACGAGAGCATATCTAACTTGGTAGAAAGTGAGTGATAATTGCCAATCAGTGAAATCACACACAAACAATGTGTGTTATGACCAGAGGGTTGTGTTCTTAGCTGATAGCTGTTTTCACACGTGGCCTGAACCGAATCTGGACTTGTTTGGGGTCAGATAGCTGGTTTATTTTTGTTCATTCATTTATCTTCAGTAACCGCTTTATCCCAGTTAGGCTTGTGTGGTATTGATTTCTCCCTCGTTCTGATGTTCCATTTTAACATATCATTATAAGTGATTTAATCGTCCAGAACCGGTAGCCTATAAGAAACTCGAAAATGAGCATTTCCGGTTCAAGGAGAGTACAGGAGAGCGTAATAATATTACCAGTCAATATTACCAATATTACTGTATTGTTAAATGATAACTTTTTCTTCTCATACCTTTCCTGATTTCTGCCTCCAGGCCGTATTGAGAGGAGCCTCTGTTCACAAAGATCTCCAGTACCGGAGTGCAGTTTTGGAATTGATCCAAACAGGGTCAAGGTCACAGCAAGGTTAAACATCTGCAATAGTTTTTTTTTTTTTTTTCCTTTTCCCAATAGCTTTCTTCCTGTTTGGCGTATATTTTGAGGGTATTTGAGGCATACAAATTAGTAACAAGAAGGACTAGACTTGTTGGCGGCAGAGGCGTCCCTCCCTGCACCATTGGTGTCAAGTTCTACTTATTTTGTCCATAAATCAAATCCTACACCCTTTTCTGAGAGGATCTATCTGATCTTTAGAAACTCCGGTTCTGTGAGCTGCTGTGGCTATGGAGTAGAAGAAGCTGCTTCACTGGTGCTGCTGTGGTGTGGCATGTCTGTGGGCCTGTCACTCTCAATAGTGCTTACTGTCCCTGTGGGTTTTCCCCAGAGAGCAGCTGCCCATGTTCTGCCCCCAGGGGCTCCAGCCTGCACCCACATGCTGCCTTTCACACCCCGTCGAACTAATTCTCTCTCCCTTCCACTCTCCTTGGTTTTTTTATTTCTCTTTCCCACACTCTCCTGGTGCCTAAAGAAAATATAAAGAAAGGGGTAAATGCAGGATAATGAAAAATATATGACAAACAGTCCATTGCTCTGCATTATGAAACTGGTTGTAATTTATCTCTTTACGGTTTCCATCAACAGAAATTAGCATTTTAATATTAATATTTATGGCAGACACATTTGCATTATTTAACATTAATATTCAACATGCTTGCTGAGACTAACAATCTTGGTGACGGTTGATAAACCAGTAACTCTCAGTAAATAATGACATTTTATACTACAGCATGGCTAAATTCTCAAATCAAAGAGCATGCATTAATTTCCTAGAACAACAGCTCAGACAGTAGTGCTGGCTCTAACGTAAATGATATTTATATAATAATGAGCTTGTTCTAATACATTATCGTTCCTGTAGTAACAATGCGTACTTGTATGGCGGACAGTAAATATAATATAAGGCTAATAAAAATGTATGAAAGAAGTGTTGTTTAAAGAAAGAAAAAATGTACATTTGTTGATGTGGTGAAGCTTTCTATAAGGAAAGGTTTATTTAACATTTATAGAAGGAATCTTGAGTATCAGTGCTTTCTAATAGTGAGTTTCCTGACACGGGAGAGTCTTCAGGACAGGGTTTTTTTTTTGGTCTTATTCTCTCTGAGGGAGAAAAAAAAGAGAGGCTGGTGAAGGAGGTATGGTTTATAGCTGCTATAAGTGATAACAGAAGCTAACTTGTCTTCTGGATCTTCCATAACATTTCATGTAACTATAAACAGTTGAAAAGCTCATTGTATCATTCATTAATAAATTAAAAATTGTACTTGTGGAAAATGGCTGTGGTATAAGTGGAATAACACACATCAGACCTACTAGAGGTGGATTATTTTTCAATAACAGCATGGTCCGTCATGTGTTATTCCTTACTCATTATGGTCTCTCTCCCTCGTTTACTTTTCATTTCAATTTTATGTGCATAGCACTTTTAACAATAGACAGTGTGACAAATCCAGATGTTGAATTAAGCTATATCGCCAAAAGTATGTGGACATCTGACCATCACACCCAGATGTGCTTTTTGAACATCCCATTGCAGATTTAGTCCCCCTTTGCTGTTATAATAACCTCCACTAGATTTTGGAGCATGGCTGTGGGGATTTGCGTTCATTCAGCTACAAAAGCATTAGTGAGATCAGGCACTGATGTTGGTGAGGAAGTCTGGGGTTCAGTCAGTGTTCCAGTTCATCCCAAAGGTGTTCAGTGGGGTTGAGGTCAGGGCTCTGTGCAGGGCACTCGAGTTCTTCCACTCCAACCTTCACACACCATGTGTCCATGGAGCTCGCTTTGTGCACAGGGGCATCGTCATGCTGGAACAGGTTTGGGCCTCTTATTTCCAGTGAAGGGAAACTGTAATGCTACGGTGTACAAAGACATTTCAGACAATCATGTGCCTTCAACTTTGTGGTATCAGTTTGGGGAAGAGCTACATATGGGTTTGATGGTCAGGTGTCCACATACTTTTGACCATATAGTGCTTTTAGATCCCTAATGAGCAAAGAATATCTCATTGAGATAAAACAAGGAGGCGGGACCCATGAGCAGTACCGGACTCCTCCGGGTGACACAGAATAAAGGGATTATTAATCATTATGCTTTCACAGGTGTATAAAGTCAAACAGAACTGAGTGTGTTAAACAGATGCTCAGGTAATGTAATAGGTACAAGTCTACAGTATCTAGGTGAGATTGCCCACTGAAGAAAGGGTGACACTTGGGAGGTATGTGTTGATGTGGGACCATCCACAGCAGCACAAGGTGAATTATAAGTGCAGAAGCTCTTTCTAAGCAGAAGTGAAGTGAAAGTGACTTGTGGCCAAGCATGGTGACCCATACTTGGCATTTGTGCTCTGCATTTAACCCATCCAAGTGCGCGCGCACACACACACCCAAAGGTCAAAGGTCTCACCTCAGTCGTGGTATTGAGTGTGGAAGAGAGCGCTGGTCATTCACTCCCCCCAATCCCTGCCGGCCCTGAGACTCGAACCCACAACCTTCATGTTACAGGTCCGAATCCCTAATCATTAGGCCGCGACTGCCCCCAATTCATTTACTTCTTTAAACTCATCTTCCACATCTCTGTGTGAATGGGTCACTTGAACATTTTTAAATATGTGCTTATAGTGCTCCCCCCACCAAGTTTACTATGATAAGGGGTCTCACCCTTTCTGTGAAGCTTCAGCGCTCCAGCCTCTGCTCACCATATGGGCCAAGACATCAGTGCGCAAAGCATAATTGTATTACACGGTTGTGATAAATGGCACTGACAAACAGGTGGAAATTGTTTTTTTGATATTATATTAAACCTGACCTTCAGGTTTAAGGCTTCAGATTTGTTATTTTGTCAGAACATAATAGCATGTGTTGGGACAAACTCAATATGCTATGCAGGGAGAGCCTAAGCTCTGACTTTGTGACACTGCAGGAATACAAACTGCTCAGGCCGCTGGTCTGTTTCTCCAGTTCTTTTCACCACCTTTCCTATTCATTATCTATGACAAGGGCTTTATTCCACCCTCCTCCAAATTTCCAGGCATTTCCATTGAGGCCTGAGGGTGAGAGAGAGAGCTGATATCAGAGGTGACTTTGTTATTCGCATTTGTTTGTTGGATTCAGATGAACAAATATTAGATCATTAGATGGCCCAATCAGTGGTGCTTCTAACATTAATTGGTCTTGTATCTGATTAGTGTGAGTCTGGCAGTTTTAACTGTAGCTGTTGCCAAGCCATCAGCATCAGGCCTGCAATTACAGCGATGGAGCTCATTGAGAGAGACAAGGGTACTTGAGTGAAGAGGAGAGGAGAAGAAGAAAGGAGGGCAGTGAGAAATAGATGGACTTAAGATATGTAGATACCACAGAGACAAAATGACTAATATAGTTTTAAAAAGTCAGGAAAGAAAGAAAACAAAAGAGGAGTGGTAATGTAGAGAGTTTGGGCCTTGGAGAGCTGAGTGAAAATGAGTACAAGTTGGTGGGCTATCAAACAGAGTTTTCCCTACTGAGTAGAAGAGTGACTCCGCTTGATGATATTCATTCCCAAGAGCCTTAAGAATTCTCTGGGCTACCACTTGTAATTTATATCTGTTAATTGTCATTGCTGCATTCCAGATAAACAATCAGATGAGTTATATTGAGAAAAAAAACAATGTGCTAACTGAAATCACAAAGCACATCCTCACGTAGAGTAAAAGTGTCATTTGTGGTAGCTAACATGGACTTTTTTTTCCCCCAAAAAGGCAAATTTTGCACCTCAAATTAAGCGTAAAAGCTGTTTAGTTTCAGCAGCTAAGCAGTTGTGATTGTGAATCTGAGTGACTGATTTAGTATTAAAACTTGCACAACTGACACAGGGAAATTGTCTCTCTTTGTATCATTCTCAAGCAAATGTGTATTATTTATGTATTTTCACCTGTTGGTACAGAATAAAGTGTGAAAACAAATGTGTTATTCAGCCATGATTTGTGCTGTGAGTCAGCTGCAGTTTGCGGAAGTTCCAGAGAAAGTGATGGATTTGGTTGTGCTTGCTCTCATGGCTAACATAATGCACAGTGTCAAGCTCAAGCTGAGGAGCTAATTCCTTCTGGTACAGCCTGATTCTGTGCACAGATACACTTCATAAATGTCTCCTTTTATTCTGCCAAAAACGGATACATATTAGTTGTGTGTGTCTATGTCTGTGTGGCTTGCTTTCTGTGATCGGATGATTGCCTCACTTCTGCCTTTTTCAAAATACAGATTTAAATGCATTTCTGTTTTTTACTGTCTTTTTTTTCCCCCCTTTTCTTTAAAACAACATCAACTTCCTTACTTGTGCTATCCCTTTTGTGTCCAGCTGTGACGCTCCAAAAAATTTCCCACCTTCTGCCTCTGAACTCACCTTGAATCATACTACATCTCATCTCAGGGCATGTGACTGCACTGAAAACCCTTTGGCTGTGTAATCCGTGTTAACTTTCCTGATTGCTGCTCTAGTCTGTGGTCCTGATGCCTCAGTGGAGCTTCCCTAGAATGAGCTCCAGGGTGGTTAAACTTTTTGCCACTCTGCGATAATTCCTATAATTACTGGTCTTTTTTCCATTACAAAGATGAGTCAGAAGGACACAATGGTGAAATAACATTTATTAACACCCATTTGCTTCCAACAAACAAATGGAGGAAATGCAGACAAGAAGAGGAGGGACACCATTCTCTACTACATGTGTCTACTGCATAAAAAACACACATTTTCCACTACAATAGAAATATCAGTGAATGCAGTCCTCCTAAACCAACTCGCCTCCTCAAAACAACAAAGTGTATAGTCAATAGTCAGTAGATTAAAAAAAATAAAAAACAATAATAATTCTGCGTGTTGATTGATCTTCAGCAAATACTTGCATATACAGTATATAATGTGTATTGCATATACAAAGAGCTGTTTTGTTTCTGACGCTGTGAGTGGTCATGTCGATTTGACGTCACTCCGTAAACTGAGGAAGAACCCGGAGTTGAGAAGGCTACCCCAAGCTGATGAGTAGGAATTGCAAGTTAAAGAAGCGTTTTCTTTGGCTTTCACTGGTTGGAGGCTGTGAATTACAAGATGCGACTGCGAGTAGAACGCAGCATAACTCATTACTGTCTAACATCTGCTACTGTAATAAACACGTCACCCCGCTACCTCTGCTGCCAATCTTAGCACGTCTGTAACTTTATCATGCACAATGGCTATCAAAGAGAAGAAGGCCTAATGAAACAACTAAGACAACTTTCTAAGATAGTCGAACAGTTGTGTTTCCTTTTGTTTTTTTGTTATATATACAAGGATATGCAAAGGCACTTTTTATAATAATACATTTCCTCTATTTTTAACCACAGACTGTTGTGGTTTTAAATGGTTGATTATTACAGTGACACCCTTAATCCATGGTGTTTTTAGACTGGTTTATCATGCTATGAAAATTTCAAACCGTAACACCCCTAGATGGCGGTGACTGTGTGCGTGCGTGTGTGCGTGTGTGCGTGTGTGTGTGTGTGTGTGTGTGTGCGTGTGCGTGCGCGTGTGTGTGTGCGCGCGTGTGTGCGTGTGTGTGTGTGTGTGTGTGTGTGTTCGATGCGATGTGTGTGCCACTGTGGCCTGTATATGGTTCCTCAGGCTTCTCCCCAGGCTCGCCGCAAGCAGCCTCTCAAACTTCTCAGCCTCAGGGCTGTGTGTGCGCCTTTGTATAAATTCATACAGCACTTGCCAGTATTTTTTTCTTTCTTTATTTATTATTTTACTCCAGATTATTTGTCATGGTAATGGGAAAGGAGTATGACAAGCAATACTTTAATAAGCTTGGGAAAAGACCATACTTCAGAGTTATTTCAATTAACCAGTGCTGTTCTCAAACCTAATGGCTTACTGTAAACAGTCATGTCGTCATTTCTTTCAGCTGATACCTTTGCTTTTCCATTCTAATCAATTAAATGCAAAAGAAAAAAGAAGGAATTTGTAATCAGTAAGCTTCATAAGGTCAGAAAGCATTTCAGAATCCCTTCGTTATGCGGATTTAAGCAGCTCTGTATCTCCTCGCCTTCTCGATTTTATTGATGTTGGACACGGCACTATCGATCCAGCCAAACTCGGATGGAGCTCATTAAAGAAGCTCCATGTTTGTCTTCAGCCCAGGCTCGTTCAGCATATGCACTTGCGCTTTCTCATCAGCATCACAATAGATTATCCGATCATCTTTTTGGCTGCATGCTGAATAATAGTAAAGCTTAGTCAACTTAGTTGTTTTGCTGATTAGTTGCGCAAGATAAATTGTTTAAAACTTTCCTTCTTGATTCAGGTTTTTGTATGCAACACGTGTCTTGTCCCCGTTCTTCTGTCTTTGAATCATATGTTCACATACAGATGCAATGATAAATGGAGTATCATGCAGAGGGTGGCATAGACGAATGTCATTTAGTGCAGAGTCACTCGAGAATAGGTTACTGCACAGGAATACCAAAACTCCAATAGTGCTTTCGGTCGCCTGCGTTTTAGCTCTTCTTTTGCACATTATTTCTCGCTGAAAGTACTTGCATTGATGCAGAGCCCTTTTCCACAGATTTATATATAGACCTCTAAATTGGCATCTCTCAAAAAAGCTTTTTACACCAAGAAAGAGCTGATTTCCCAGTGTGCACCGGGGGAGGTCTGACTTATCTAAATGTCTAATCCGGCTATTTCAGCCTAATTTGCCTTCAATTCAAATGGCTTATTGAGTTTGTGTTTGCTGCTGTCTCCTACACTAGAGATGTGCATTGTGACCCCACAAAAATAAATAAATAAATAAATGGTGGAATGGTTGATTTTTACGCTTTACTTAAGTGCAGGCTGAGGCGTGGACAATGTGTTCTGATATGAAGCTTGCGGGACAAAGAACGGCCTTGTTGATTAAGAGTGCATTTTAACCATGGGAAGATATTGCTTTGCTCGTGCAGCGCTTCACAATGTGTTTAAAAAAAAAAAAAAACAGAAAAAAGTTCCTTCATTCATCTTCAGTTATTGTTTTATCCTGGTCAGGGTCATTTTGGCTTAAATGACATATTTGTTGATATTTTGGTGAATAGAACCAACTAAGTTGAATAGAAAATATTGTACAATTAAAAATAACTGTTTGACAACAGGGAGTGGACCTTTTCCACTCTTCCATGTTTACGAATGCAGAAGTGTGTATAGTAGCGTTTTAGATCTTCCGGTGAGAACTAGCTAGCCAAGTGTGAAAAATATAGGTAGCTCTTTACTGCTTACATTAATCAATATTCTGTAGTTAATAGGTTCAGATGTGCTGTTACTCAAGCATTTCAGAACCTAAACATTGGGTTTCAGAGTGGCACCCGGAACGCCAATGCTCATTACCGGATATGACGACACACTCGTTGTGAAAAGGTCCTTTGGTCAGAATTCTTTCGTTGTGGGCGGGATTGGGATTTAAAAAAAGACCTGTATGTACACTTTATGGCCAGGAGTATGTGGACACCTAACCATCAGACCCATATGTGCTTTTTGAGCATCCAGTTCCAGATTTAGTCCCTCTTTGCTGTTATAATATCCTCCTCTCTTCTGCGAAGAAATCTAAAGCGTTAGATTTTGGCTCGTGGCTGTGGGGATTTGTGCTCATTTAGCAGCAAGAGCATTAGCGGTGGTCAGGTCCTGAAGTTGGGTGTGGAGGCCTGGGGTGCGGAGGCCTGGGGTACAGCTCTGTATTTGTAAGCTTTCAACTTTGTGGCAACGATCTGGGGGAAGAACCACACATGGATGTGATGGTCAGATGTCCACAAAACTTTGGCTGTATACTGACCTTGTACACTACACACTCTTTAAAGATCATGAAGTTTGCTCACTCGTGGTCCACAGCAGAGAAGGTTTCTACAGAAACAGTTTGCACTTGGCCTTTATGTGCCAACTTATTCTTTAGTTTCAGCTTAATGTTTCCATGTGAAATTCTCTGTGAATTCTGACATTTATTTTAGTTTGCGATCTTTTAAGTGTCCAGTATCCATTTTCCCTTATGCAGTAGGTTTTAGACATAAAGTCTCTAGGAAGACAAATGCAGACAATGCTCTTTTTCTCTCTTTCTCTCGGAAGTTTGGAAGATGGTACTGCCTGAGCTGGCGGATTAAGCACTAACGTTTTAGACTCAGCATGTTGTGACCAAGTATGAAAGTGCTGAATCCTGTTAGAATATTCAGCCACATAATGTTTATTTTACTGGTTGCTGAGGGATTTGAGCAGCTTGTACTTGTCAGCTCTGATGTCCTTTTCAAGATGGCAGACTGAGCTGATCGAAGAGTCAGTTCAATCTGGGACAGTTTAGTTCTGAGGTTATCAGAGTAAGTTGGAGTGATGTATTTTTCTTTTAAATCCTGTTTCTGCAAAAAAAGAAAAATTGTACATGGTAAAATTGTATAAAATTATCACTAAAGCATATGCAAATGCAGCAGTTTGAGGACTGTGATATCATATATTTTGCATAATTGAATGTGAGCAATTTTTCCTTTTCTGTCTCCACAAGCAACAAGATCTATAAGATATCTGGGCTTTATATTAGACATTTATACTGACAACAACAACAATAATCACCTAGTGGGTGTCATGATTAGTTTTTTTTTTAAGCTGTAGATTTACTGAAGATGAAGTTATCTATTCATTGTTTAACAAATGTGACATACAATTTTATTTTAATGTCTTTCGAAAAGAGGAAAATTCACATCCAATAAATCTAGTCATTTATTTTCCAAAGAATCCAGATATCCAGATATTTTTTTCCTCTGCCTTTAAATAAATAAATTTCAGATAAGGCTACACTGGGGAGAAAAAAAGGGAATATGAGGTTGGTGATAACTAAGATGTATAGTTTATGGAAAAATATTAAGTTTCTTATCAAAACTATGATCCATTTGCTTATAATAAATTTAATTTAAGCAACTATCAAATCTACTTGTGTGAATTATGTAGAGTGGGTGTGATCAATTCACAAAGCCTGGCACTGGGTTCGGCCCAGTTTTATTCCAGGGCTTTGAAAATAGGTGATCAAATCATTTTGGCTGTACAGAAATAAATTGCGCCAATGCGATTCACTCATGAATTCGCACTGAGTTAAGTAAATTCAGTGAACGTTTTTTTCCCCCCCGCCATTGTAACTGATTAACTACAGAAGCATGTGAGACAGTCAAAGTCTGAAGAAGAACTGTCGCAGATTCTCCAAGATGTGTGGAACAACGTGATTTATTTAAAAAAAAAAAATTTATTTATTTATAGGATTTTTTAAAAATATAATATGATATAAATATATATGAATTTAAATGTATTAATGTGTGTAGAGTATGTCTTGCAAAAAAAGTGCCTTAATGGGATTCTTTTATAAATGGGAGAACAGAGAAGGAGAGCACAGAATACAATATGGCGAGTTTATTTTAAACTTTTTTGTGTTATAGCAGGCTTGTAATTGGCAATTCTTCCCTCTGGTTAACTGCTACTGATACGGTCAGTAATAGAGCGGATCTGAAGAAAGCACTGACGTCGAATATTTTACTCCATGCACACAATTGCCTGATAGACGATAGTTCCTCATTTGACCTTTAGAAGCTACTGTAAAAAGTTTTCATGTTGAGGAGAGTAGGCCCTTTTGAGATTTGGTAGCATATTTTTTTTTTTCCCCATACAGTGAGCACTAAAAGAAAAGATGATATGAGCTAAGGTTATCACAGTTCAGCTATTGTATCAACTGTTTTCATTGTAGCGCTAAAATGGTCTGAAACTCTTTTTTGAAAACGTTCACAAATACGAATGTGACATTTTATTCTATAGAATCACATAATCGCGCATAACCTTTAGAGGCACACAAACAGGATCATTCCCTCTTCTGATTTGGGATTTTAATAAGCAAAGCTGATAATATATCTTTTCTGGGTACCTTCTTCATTGCTCATGGCAATT
This sequence comes from Pangasius djambal, assembly GCA_022985145.1. Lineage (NCBI taxonomy): Eukaryota > Metazoa > Chordata > Actinopteri > Siluriformes > Pangasiidae > Pangasius > Pangasius djambal. The sequence goes on along the minus strand of CM040985.1, from coordinate 22,632,798 downwards.
CAAGCCCCTGTATTTTGACGCATTGTTAACTTAATATTAACACTTTTAACATATTAAAATTACCTGCTAAAAATGTTAAAATTACCTAAGATTTGCAGTACCGTTGTGAGTGGCTCATGAGTGGGCGTTGTAAGCAGCTTCATTTTAATTTAATAAATGTTTAGTCAAAACAAGCCTTTAGCTTGTACTCCATAACTGTAGGATATTCATAGGAACAAAACTGAAGAGACACTTGACTAAGTGCAGCTACACATGAGCTCCCTTTGCTGAGTTGGTGAAAAAACAGACAGCCTGTAATGACTGAATCATTACAAATGTTAATACATTTACATGTAGGTGACTGCATCATACTGCTTGTAAGAAGCTGGTGTAATTTTCAAGCTAGCGTTATACTCATGATGATTTCAGCATGATAGCAAGTTAGAAAACCTGATGCTGTTCGTGTTTCTGTGCAAGTCATGTTAGCTAGTGGGCTAGAATTCAGTAAGACTATTTTTTGGTTATTGAGCTAATAAGAATTTAAATATTAATTATGAAATGGATGGTTTTGGTTCTGAAATCTGATTGGGTGATTTTCAATTATTGTGGCACAGTAATTGAGCTCTGTATTAATACGCCAGGTTTTAAACCCATAAAAACATTTGTGGGATTATTTTCTATTTTTCTGTGATTATGTGATGAAACATACCTGGGGCAGTTGTGTAACCTGAAGGTGAACCCGAAGGTTGTGGGTTCGAGTCTCGGGTCCGGCAGGGATTGTAGGTGGGGGGACTGAATGACCAGAGCTCTCTGAGACCCTTGAGCAAGGCACCGAACCCCCAACTGCTCCCCGGGCGCCGCAGCAAAAAAGGCTGCCCACTGCTCCGGGTGTGTGTGTGTGTGTGTTCACTTGGATGGGTTAAATGCAGAGCACAAATTCCGAGTATGGCTCACCGTACTTGGCCACAAGTCACTTCACTTACATGATTTAATTATTTAAGATCAATTCAGTGTGACTGTTCCTCACATGCCTGTCTGTCCTTTGTTCACTCATAATGTACACATCTGTTTTTTTGGGTCACAGTGTTTTTGTCCTTTATAATGTTTTTCTCTTATTAGCCTTGGCTATATTTTTATGGTCTAGAGTGTGTCCTTTGCACGCACACGTTAGTATAAATGTCGACTGTGTCCAGCTTATGTTTAGACTATAGAATGCCCGGGCTGTTTTTATGCAGTCATGCAATAAACCATCCCTTTTAATATACCCTGGCCACTCATTACACACAGACCATTGTTCTGTCCATAAAATATCCCAGTCGTTGCCTTTTATGTTGCTTTGCAACCCAACTTACTGTTAACAGACTATACTTTGCATGGCTGAAGAATTATTACAGTTATTATTAATAATGAATTAAATTGTTTATTGAACACTGGATTTTATAATGTTTTTGCTTCCATTTTAGAAATTATTCGTATGTTTTTTTTTTTTTTTTTTAAGCTGTATGTTAACTGTTTTCTGTTGTGCCTAAGAACACTCTTATGCATGATAAAATGACTGTAATGCACAGTGGCTAGCCTGCAGCCAGAGGATCTTACTGCAGTATGTTGCCACCTCAATACAATACTCTACGCACACCCAGATCCACACACACACAGATCCGCACACACTGCTACACCAGTGTAGATCCTGCGAATTACTCGTCTTAGCTCATTTTTTCTTAAAGGACTTAACCTGTTCGTGGCTCGGCTGGCCCCTAAACCTTTTAATATGACGTTAATGTGCCTTAATGTTTTGCCTGTACTTGTTTTGGCTTGGAGGCATTTTTCATTCATTTTTTATTTATAATGTTTCTGCATTTATCTGGTTCTGTTTTTTGGGTTGTCTGTGTTTGTAATAAGCCTTAAGGCTGATTGTGACACAATCCTATTGGTTCCTGCACTAGGCCTCAGCCGATCACATCCCAGCACGATCTTTATTCCACTTCTGAGAGCTCTCTGTGGGTTCCACCATTATAAATCATGGATAGTGTATAAATATATTCCTACTTGTGGCTTTTACCTACTTTACTATCTGGGTTGGTGAGTCACCTCTGAGTGAAGATCCCAGCCTGCTTTCTTCTCCATAGTCGAGCCAGGAAAAAATAGGCTGAGACGGGCACGTTAGACCTGGGGCAACCACAGGACGATTCAAGTTAATATTTTATTTTCGTCTCAGCGCGACTCTGACATCGCGCAGCGCTAATGTGGCTAACGCAGCCTTGGGAAGGACTCTCCGGTGGGAGAGAGGAAGTCAAGCTACCTTAGCCGTGAAGTTAGCCAGATAAGATGGCTCATTTTTCTCTGTGATTTATGACTGTTATTGTTTCCTGGGAATGGAGTGATGAATTTGTTTTTCGCTGTTTTTAATGCTCAGGCTATGAGAGATTGGGTTGGGGAGAGAGAGAGGAGAGAGAGAGAGAGAGAGAGTTTGTACTCTTATCTTGCCAGCTCTAACAGGTGAATGATTGCACACATGTTGCTTAGACGACACTTTTTTTTTTTTTCCACTGTGACTGACACGTATTCCCTTAGCAAGCATAAATTACACCAAAACTCATTAATATTTAATGCTCACTTGATTCAAATCTCCAGACTGCTATATTTCATTCCAGGGAAGGCTTTTGTGCATATTGCCATGTTTTGAAGGGCATTTTGCATGCTTTAACCTTGCAATGTCTTGCCGTCTTACAGGTTTAGAAAAATGATGGAGGGATATTAGTTGTTGCACTCCCTCAGTAAGGTGAGTCTCTACCAAGGGTATGCCCTTCTGTCACTCCTTACTGTTGAAACATTCTGTAGAACTATACACATAGGTAAACTTAGCAAGGTAGTCAAGCAACTGGGCTAGAGGGCTGTTAGGAAGAGAGAGAGAGTGTTATGAGAGAAAGTGTCTAGATAGCAGAGCAGAAGAGAGTTAGAAGTTTTGTGATTTTTGCTTTAGTCGCCTATCTTTTGTGTTACTCTGCACACAGCTGCAAACTTGAAATCAACTCAGGCACAAGGGCTCATTATGTAGAATTTGTAGAGAGTGATGAAAAACAGGGCTCTACCTTTTAATTTTTCCTTTTTGGAGTACTTTTATGGGGCAGCGTCAGAAGGTTTGTAGTCAAAGTTCTGGGATCCCATTTATCAGCTATGAGTATGCATAGATTTGTGCATAAACTATACATACCCATGTTTTAGAACAGAATGTGACTGATAAATTTCAGCTTGTGTATGAGGATGTGCATATAACTTTAGGACTCCCCCGACCACAGGTGATTGCCTTAAGACTACAATTTCATTAAAATGCGGCAATGAAATGTTTATCAAAGTGTCTATATTATTCATCAATTTTAGCGAAATTCAATATTTTACCAGATCAAATGTTTAAATATTCCACTGCAATTTCGTGATGTTTGTTCATGTAAGGCAAATTGTTTCCGGTGGACAGAGCAGCCTGCATGAAAATGCATGAGTGCTCAGACACTCAGAGAAGCCTGTGCATCTCTGGGTGTCTATGGGAGATTCAATGGGAAGAAAAATTATTGGGCTGAACAAACATGGTCATAAAATCATCCTTTTTAAAGGGAAATTGATTATTATATACTGTTGGATCCAGAAGCATTTGGACAGTGACAAAATTTTAACAAAAATATTGCATTGACTGTTGAGGAATTATAGCCATTTTTTATATAGTCCCTCCATTTTCACAGGCTCAAAAGTAATTGGTCCATGGACTGATAAGCAGTTTCATGGCCAGGTGCGGCCCGTTTTTTTCATTATTTAATGAAAAATTAAGGACCTAAAAGGTTTGGAGTTGATTCAAAAGTGCTGAATTTGCATTTGGTAGTTGGGAACTCTCTATATGCAGTCCAAAGAGATGTCGATGCAAGTGACAGAGGCCATCATTAGGCTGGAAAAAACCAACAAAAAAACAGACCTGTCAGAGAGATTTCAGAAACTTTAGGCATGGCTAAATCAACAATTTATATATATTTATATATTATTATTTTAATAATAAAAAAAGTGAAGGTTTACACTTTACCTTCATTCGCGAATGAAAAAGAAACGTGAAAACGCAGGACTGCAGGATAGATTGGGTCGCTTTATTAAAGGCTTGAATCGTGCACCTCAGGGGGCTTGAATACATTGAAATGCTGCAAAATATTACTCTTATCTGAGGTTAGCTGTATGAGGGAGATATTATCCCGATGACACCGTACATTAATTAATAAGTTTAATTGTGAGACACTTGCACTGATGCTCCTTAATAATTTTTTTTTTTTTTACTTTCACACACGTGAAATACTCAAACTATAAAACCCTGACACAGAGACTTCAGGAAGTGGAACATGTCACTGCTAACTTCTAAAAGGTTACTCATCTGCCTTTAATAATTTTAGAAGAATTTTTTGTTATGAAAAATTCTGTGGCCCAGCCTCAGCTGTGTATAAGCAAAAGTGTTAAATAGAGGAAGAAAAAAAAAACCCCAAAAAAACCCCACAAGAACAACATAAATGATTCATTCATCAGAGAGAGCCTCAGAAACGAAATCCACAGAGGGGTGTGTATGAAGACTAAACCATCTCTATGCTTGTTTTTAACATGTTTTCCCCCTCCGGAACCAAAGTAGCACTTAACGTGATTATGATCGGTGGGACACAACACTCGATGTAGCCTCTCTTGATTGGCGCCTCCCATGGTGAAGTGCGCTGCCTTTTGTTTAAGGCTCCAGCTCTGCTGCCACTTGAGGCAATGATAGATATTGTTATTCCGATGCGTGGGTCTATCTCCAGATGTTCCCTTTTTGTAATCGAGCGCTCCTCTGTGGGAGAGAGAGAGAAATTGAGAGAAAAAAAGAGGAGGTAGATGCTGTTTAATATCAGCCCTACTGATGCACAAAAGGCCTGTTGCTGATTGCTTTACATGGGCTGATCAACCCAGCTGCATCCACTCCCATGGAAGAAAAGAAAGAAAGATGAGAAGTTGGTTGTGTTCTGAACATTGCAGCTAATTTCCTATGTCTGTGTCTCACAGATGAGCGGTTGACAAGTTCACAAGTCAGCTGTATTTTGGTTGAAAGCGTTTGCTTGATTTGCTGTATGCTAGTGCACACGTGTTTTTCCGTGATCTGTCGCACAGTGTTCACAAGAATTGGCACTCTGTCTGTGCTCCCATTGGTTTTTCTCCGGCATAATCCCCACCATGCATCAACTGATTATTTTCCCCTCCTGCACTCTGCTTCACCTGCTGATGATGGGGAAATATGGCTGCTCGCTCATGAGCTATGCATTTCAATGAAGCGCTTGTCAGGAGCCTCGGCCCTGCCCACTCAATATCGCTCACCGCCTCGGCCCCATCCTTCCAGGGAGCAGGGCACTAAATTGAATTTTCTCTCCAACTCACGAGCTTCATTCCTCAGCCGTCAGCAGATGGGTGACACCCCCAGTCGGTGTCAGGGACTCTCATTACTGACCCCCTTCACACCCGGTGCTATTGAAGAAAAATCATGTGGAAAATCCAGAATATCAGTATATATGAAACTAGAGCTGGCTAAAACTGTTATCACAAGAAATTTGATCAACCTTGATATTTACCATGGTATTGAATTTTGAGTTTGAGTTAAGACTGACTAAACGCAGTATTCATGTTACTGTTTAAAATTTATTATACTAATAACCTATTTATTATACTATTTAAGAGTAAGAAGCTGATGATGAAAATAAGTTGACAGTGCTTTAACCTCTAGTTTATACCATGTTGTATATTTTCAGGTTAAATATTGAAAATATTTTTTAAACCATGTGCCAGGTCATACTGTGCACGATTCATTGGTCATTTAATAATACAACAATTTTTTTTTACTTTTGCCTCTAAACGTCTTCTGATTTTTGACCACACACACACACACACACACACACACAAAACAAAACCCAACAATAAATAAGGATTAAAGACTTGTACTGGTATAGGAAAATAATCAGCCATGGGGTGGTGTGATGACGTTACCATACCGAAGTTGATTGTTTCTATACCAGCATGATAGTTGTTCACTCATTTGTGCCTCTCTTTTTTCCTCCCACTGTCTTGGTTTGACATGCAACTTGTCACATAACTGATAAAACCCCAAAGTGCAAAGAAAGTCATCAGCCATGAACTGAAAAATGAGCAGTAAAGGAACAGCTTTACCTCATAGCACTAAAGTGGAGTCTCCCTTCATAAATGTTAAATCAGTGTCTCCTTACAGAACGCTTCATTATGGCAACAGTCATGTTATGTTCTGTTAAAGAACAATGTTGTTGTTGTTGTTGTTATTATTATTAGACTTGAAGTATGCATATCCCTGTGAATGAGTTGTTTCTATAGAAACACTAACATTGACTAAGTGCATTAATATAAAGCTTTGTTTTGGCTTGCAGCTACACTACTGTCAGAGTTGTGCTGTAATAGAAAATTAATCAACACCTTCAGTTCAAGAAGAATAGAGAATTTGACAGCATTGTGGTATAAACACCGTATCATGCAGTATTTCACCTCCTCATCTATCATTGTTCCTCTTGGAAATATTTCCAGTTATGGGGGAAAAGGGGGCATTATGTTTTTCATTTCACAGACTTTAAACGTTCATCTGCATTATACTGATAAACATTTTCCACCTCAAAAGTGCAGAAACAGTGCTTGAACTTCACTTCTAAGAAGCTGTATGAACCCTAGATGTTGACCCAAGGTCTTGGGAGAACTCGTGTGTCCAACTGCAGAAGGTCTTACTGGTTCGCAGGTTTCTTGCATTAGTTTAGTTCCCAGGTGACATTAAACATCCTCTTTCAATTTTCTGTGATCATCTATTCGGCTTCAGTAGTTCTCCTAATTCGCTGTGTGACCCGCCTGGAGGATTACTTTCATCTCCGCAGTTTTACATCACAGTAGGTTTGGCGTCGTTTTTTTTTTTTTTTAAATCTTTGGTTTTTATGCTCAACTTTGAGCTTGAATGCGTCCTCTCCATATCTCTGCTTTCTAACCCCTCTCAGTGTATATTGATCCTGTTAGCATTTCATTACACATCACCATTCCCTCATTCCTGTGAACGTGTCTGATTATTCTGCGTCGCTGGAAATAAAGAAATAAACTGAAAGGAATTAAATGAATTTGGCATTATGATATGCAGAATATCCAAACTTGTGCTTTCCTCAAGCTCTAATGGTTTTTAAATTAACTTTGATTGGAAAGGCCACGCCATACCGTCCTATACCACTAAATTACCAGTTCATTTCATCATTATTTTTTCAGTAGCAGAATGTGCTGGAATCCTATCAGCTAGTGAGTGCTGCTGATGAACTTAAGACTTCACTCCTCCCGTCTCTAGTTTGACAAATTCTAGTCAGGTTAAGACCTCCTATTGCTTTACCTTGAGGAGTCACCAAGACATACATGCTAGAATTTGATTAGTAGATGCTGGGAGGCATGTAGCTTGTTGATTAGAACTGTACGAGGACTGCATGATGATGGCATTGGACGGCTCACTGCCTACCGACCCCTCCCCTTCTTTCCTTCTCCCTCTCTCTTGCTCTGTCTCTCTCTCTGTCTCTTTGTTTCTTTCCTTCTCCCTCTCTCTTGCTCTGTCTCTCTCTCTGTCTCTTTGTTTCTTTCCTTCTATCTTTTTCATCACACTTCTCTCTTAGGTCTTTGTCGTCTCACTCTCTTCCTCCCTCGTGATGGACTCGTGCTACTCACCTCCTTTCCACGTTTACACATGAGTTAAGATCAGTGGAGGAGTAGAGGTGAGAGAAATGAATGACTTTAACTTTAATTGCTTTTATTGTGTATAGTTGTTTACTCTATTGCTTTCACACATTTCCCTCAGTGGTGAGGTGTGATTAAGCAGCGCAGAGGGACCTTTGGCCACCGCTAACACTGCAATCAGCAGGAACACCTTAATTCATCTCTGCCGCACATCAAACAGTGACCTTGTGAAATGGGCTCATAGAGCTCCATTCTGTTCGGACTCGGATGAACGTACACACTTAGTAGAACCAGTGTGGCTTTAGAGATGAAAATAGGACAGCGAAATAAATGTCAGATGTGTTGGTCCATGAGGGTTCTGTCTATTTTGTCCTTTTCTCCAGACACTAGTATCAATGCCTAGTGTATGTTGCCACAAAACAGAAGACACAGAATGTGCTTTGTGAAAGTATCAAGGGCAACTACTACAGCGTCTTCCTACAGTACAATTAACATGATAAAACTTCTTTATGGCAATTAAATAGTATCATTAATAGAGTTTGCAAGGCCGGCTGACCTGACTGTGCAGAGTAGTATAAGCAACAAGGTCATTAAAAATGCTGAGAGTTGTGCGCATGCAGAGAAACTGTCGCATGTGAGAGCACTTCACTTCTGCGAGCACTGAGACACTTGCTTCCTTTTTCCAGGGTCTTGTGGTCTTGTTTTTAAGGACCACACTTGCCGATGCTGTTCTCAGTGCTCACTTCAGCCAGATCATATCACAGTATCACTCTATTAAAGATGCTGTTTAAACATCATGACATCTTAAGCATAAAAAACCCGCACGAAGGAGTTCACTGCTAGCAAAACACTGCAGCAACCAACATTAATGGCGCTAAATACAATGTTCCATGTTCTTGGATATACTAAATGTTTAAACTGCATTAAAGAGACATTAAAAGTTAAAACAAAGAAAGGAAATATTCAATATCTTAAATATACAGTATTCAGCACTATAGAGTGCCACAGGGATGACGTATTTTTGTAGGCCAACCTGGAAGCATCACCCTGGTTCCCTCAACAAAAAGCCAATAGGATTTTTCCGTTGGCTTTTGGATTATTGCAGAAAATAAGCTCTGTGACCAGCAAAAGTTTATGATTCTTATATGTTTTGTTCATCAAGATACTCTTCACAAATGAACATAACTTTTATGAATTTTGAAGCCTAAATACAAGTAAAAAGTCAAAGTTAGGCTATAAACGAGCTACAGCATGGTCACATGACTTCAACGTCACCACCACTAAGCTTCCGACAACTCTTTCTATCTTTATTTAAAAACATGTTCGCTGATAAGGATCCACTGTGCTCTTTTTGTGGATGAATCTGCCCTCCATCTTTTTCGGGAATGACGTTTAATGTTCCCAACATCCTCTGTAGTCTATTTTAGCCACTTATTAGCAAACGCCTTTTTAAAGCTTTTTTTTTTTTTAAAAGCTTTAAAAAAAATCATGAGTGGGATATTACTGATGTATTTTATGTAGTAGAAAAAAACGTGAAAATATGTTGAGCTTGTGTTAACCACGGCCCTTATTTCAGGGATTTAACCAAAAACCCATTCAAAAACCCCATTGATTTCGGGACGATGGAACCGGAAGTGCAAAAATGACGACTCATTTCTGGGTTTTAGGACTCATTCCTGCGGCACTCTACTTTTCGGTCACTAAATTAAATTAATTTGTGATCTTGTACTTGCAGTCGTTAAAGCAAAAGAGAGACATGGCAAATACTGCGATATTCTGAAAGTCATTTAAATATTTCTAAGATTTTGCTTTTCACTCAAATTGTTGCTGATGATGTAATGTGTGATGACAAAAAATTCACTAGTGCCCTCAGACCCCACTTGTATATGGTTTATATTATTTGAGAGATCTATATGATGGACAGTGGAGTCTTTTTTTCCAGACTAACGGTAACTTACCCTGTAAGAGAGAAGTGGAAAGGAACTTGACACACTGGATTTTTATAAAGGTATCACATTTCTACTTTGTGCATGAAGCACAGAGACGGGGCCATAAAATGGACAGTATAACATTCTCACCTCTGCAATGTGAAGAAAACAAGTTCAGCGTCAGGGTTATTGCTCTGTGCACCATCACTCTTCTGCACTGGCAGCATGAGTCAGTCATTCTGAGAGTGTGTCTGGAAAAGTCTAGAAACATCAATCCTGCTTCTCCTCAATTCTGCCAGGCCTGCCTTTCAGTGATGCACAGTCTCAGAGGATTAACCCACTCGCTCTTTCTGTTTTCATCTAAATGGTGTTATCCTGTTATTCCTCTCTCTCACTCTCTCTCTCTCTCTCTCTCTCTCTCTCTCTCTCCCCCCACCTCCTCCTCCTGCTCCATCCCACAGTTTAGTTTTCAGTCTCCGTCTTGTGGTCAATTTCAGCTGTAATTTAGCCTCTGAAGTGCACCCACGCCTCTTGACACTGGCTTTTGGAAAATTGGCTATTGATGCTTGCAGCACTTCTTCACTTGTGCTGAGGCAATTTTGCACGGCTCTGTGGATCGCCGTTCTCCCCGATGTGCCATGAGTGACATGATGAACAGTCCAGGGCCCTGAAGCTTTTGGCAATTCGCAAAAAGGTCGCAGATGATCGCAATGAGGAGCCAAAAATGGGTTCTTTCTCTTACTGGGTTCTCTGTGACAACGACAGATAAAGCAGCCCCGCTGTTTTAGTGCAATTGGATATGGTTACGTATAACAATACATGTCAGTGGGAGACGGCACATAACATATTTGTTTACCTGCCTGTCTGATCGTAGGAATTCACCAAATGGTTCTTTATGCCCTGCATCTATTTGGCTTTTATGCAAAGATTGTCTTCTTTCCTTCTAATGCTTACTAGCTGCTCGGTCTGCATAGCTAAACAGTTTACCAAAGCTTTTGCTACTCAGTGCTTACAAGTCTGCTACAGTGAGCAAGATCTAAACATGCTAAATGTGCAAACTAGGGTTAATCTGTGTATGCGCGTGATTAATCAATATGTAACCCAACACATTTCTCTGATCGTTCCATTTGAATTATGGGGTTTCCCAAAAGACAACAGAGGCCAAATCAATTGAGATGTAGAGTGAGCGATTCTGCTTGAATGGCAGTAAAATAAACATATTAGATCCATTAGCAATGCATTTCACTCATTGCTCACAGGACAGGGCTTAATATATTGGAGAAGGAGAAATCCACTGACTTTAATAAAGTCAAACAAACACTACTCTCAAAAAGGCATGTTGAATTTCGTCAGTTTTTTGTCTTTTGCCTATGGGAGTTTGAGCTAGCTAATATGAGAAATTAGCACTCAAGTAAAGGAATATGGAGTAGTCTTACAGGGCCAAACATGATCTCTATCAAGAATACACTTCTGGAGATGGCGGTGAAAAGTGGAAAATTCAGCTTAAGGGTGGATGGGTGGGAACACACATATGGTCAAAAGTTTGTGGACACCTGATCATCAGACCCATATGTGCCTTTTGAACATCCCATTCCGTATTTAGTCCCCTTTTACTGTTATAATAAGCTCCACTCTTCTGGGAAGGCTTTCCACTAGAGTTTGGAGCGTGGCTGTGGGGATTTGTGTTCATTCAGCCACAAGAGCATTAGTGAGGTCAGGCGCTGATGTTGGTGAGGAGGTCTGGGGTTCAGTCGGTGTTCCAGTTCATCCCAAAGGTGTTCAGTGGGGTTGAGGTCAGGGCTCTGTGCAGGACACTCGAGTTCTTCCACTCCAGCCTTCACACACCATGTCTTCATGGAGCTCGCTTTGTGCACAGGGGCATCGTCATGCTGGAACAGGTTTGCTTTGCTTCTTGGTGCTAGTGAAGGGAAACTGTAATCCTACAGCATACAGAGACTTTCTATACAGTTGTATGCTTTCAACTTTGTGGCAACAGTTTGGGGAAGAACCAGATATGGGTGTGATGGTCAGGGATCCACATTTGGTCATATAGTGTTGCTGTGAATGAACTGGTTTTTCATTTCTGAGCCAATCCAACATCTTGTTAAAGTAGGGGCAGCGATTGCTAAAGATGTGCTTGTCAACATTGTCAGACTAGCAACACACATGCAGTGGGTTTTAGAGGGAAAGCCTGTGGGTTTAATTTTGTTTGCACTCGTTTTCACTGCGGTTCAGTACCAACAATCTCCAGGCTTGTGTTCTCGTTAGGGATCATGTTTGGCCCAGGGAAACTAGTGAAGGGAAGCAAAAGGAGAATAAATGCAACACAAAGTTGCATAGTTAGTGTAATGAGGCATTAAAAATGTTGTTTTCCTAGACATAATAATATATCTTATTTGTATTTATAATATAATGTCTTTTTTGTCATTATAGTAGTGTATTATTACATAATAACCATGCTTCTTTGTTTCTTGTTATCAGATTTGATCATATTTTTGTGTGTTGACAGCTGGGTGCAGAGTTTTGGTCATGAAGGCCTCGGACTCCTGCTGGACATACTGGAGAGGCTGCTGCGCAAAAAACAGTAAGAAACTCTTTTTCTCCTATTCTTTGTATTATTTACTAGTCGTTAGCAGGAATGGTTTAAAGTAGTAAACAGGAGTCTGTGAAGCATAGCAGTATTATATTGTATTTAGAAGTATTGTATTTATTCTTGAGTTCCTATACTTATTGGATTGGTCACTTGAATTGAATGGGTTTAATCCAGGCCTCAATGACTCAAAAGCAAGTAGGCCTGTGAATAATGTAAACGTGAACCTGATGTAATTTGTTGGTGAAAAGTGAAGGAATAAAAAGTTCTATGGTTCTAACAAATAGCCAAATTTTAATTGTGCTCATTTAGCTAAGGAGTCTAATATAAGAATTATTGGCTGTTAATACACATTTAGTGTAGCTCTCTAGTTCTCTCATCTGTGCATTTTCTTTTCCTTTACCTACTGATCATACCTCTTTTTCTGATTTCCAGCCAAGAGAAGGTTGATAAGAAGAGTCAGCACAAAGTCATCCAGTGCCTAAAGGCTTTCATGAACAATAAGGTAATACCATGAGTGAGTCTAGGACAGTTTAGCCATCGCCTATTGGTCAGACTGGGTTAAAAGTCATCTGAAGTGGTTTAAATTCATTTAGGCACATTTTCGCGGTTTGAAAAGGATGTCTAGTGCACTTTTCATTTAATACACAACTGCAGTGTAAACACTTTTTTAGTAATTGAAGAGCTGATATGTTGCCCTTTAGTTTTGGGTGACACTGGTCTACACATGATGTTTAGTGTAACATTGACAAACATACTGTACTGCCCTCGTCCTGTTTCGTATAGCAGACTTCTGCTGAAGATTTTCACATCCAGTCCGCACTCATTCATCATTCAGTAACTACTTTTTCCTGGTCAGAGTTGAGGGGGATTCCAGGAACTCTGGGCGTGAAGCGGGAATACACCCCGGATGCCGGTCCATCGCGGGGCACCGTGTGCACACAGACTGCACCACATACTGATTTTGCCAGTAATTAACATAGCTTACTCATGACTGATCATGTAATAAGTTTAAGAACATTTGAATACATTCCTGATTGTGTGTTGATTCTTGATTCTGAAAATCATCCATATCACCCATGCAAGCTAATTAATTTAACTAGTTTAAAAAAATAAAATAAATGAATAAAAAAACAACAGCAAAAACATTTACTGCCAGCCAGATTACATGTGGGTTTATGTGTGGTACATCAGACACTGGGATTTGGAATGAGTAATGTGCACCGTGCTTACTGCATTAAGGTGAGTCCCAACACAATAAAGTGCATTAAACATAAATTCCTCTGTTTATTGGATGAGAGAGAGGGAGAGAGAGAGCGAAAAGCTGGTGATTGCTACAGCATGTCTGAATAGAGTGCATCTCATAGCCTGTACAGATAATTTGCTTGTCTCGGGTGCCCGGACTAGTCATTTGTCCACCCTTGTGCCTCATCAGCGCTGGATTAGTGTGCTTTTGAATCAGAAGGCACAGCAATCTCTGCTGTTTTCATATGGACAGAGCTGATAAGAGCCGAGCTCCCGAGGAACGGGGCATCTCCTGTCCACTTCTCTGAACTTGGGAGGGGGTTCCTGGGCACGGCTGTTAGACAGGTCTAGAGGGGTGTTTAATGATTTGGCCACCTCTGTTAGAGAAGCCTGATAGAAGTAGGTCTCCAGTGGGGTCTTCTGATGTGCTGCAGTTTGAAGAGTCTGCATCACTCTCTGTCTCTCTGTCTCTCTCTCTCTCTCTCTCTCTCGCTTTCTTTTTTCTTTCTACCCCAAACTGATTCTCTCAGCCACACAGCAGAGACGAACACGACCAGCTGTTTGGCATGTACTTGTATGGCCAAAACGCATGAATGGGATTGATTGGGTGGAAATCAATGACAGTAAACATGTTTCTTATTGTGTTGAGTTGGAGGACTGAGCAGGCAGAAACATTGAGATTTGCTCATATGCCACAAATTGCTTCTGGACATTTTCCGTATTTATTCTTTGTGGCTAGTCTGCACACTGGCGTGGTTTTTTTTTTTCCTAGTGTTTTTAAATTCGATTAGACCTTTTGCCATCGGATTATTAATGTCTCATTTAAGCTAATTGCTATATCCATCAGTGTCTCACAGAGAATACCTGTCATTTGATTACATCAGTATGCGCCGTTGAATTATGCAGAACCAAACCTTAAAAAGAAGAACAAATTAAATTGAAACACTGAACATCATGTCTGTTTACTTTCAATTATGACTCTCAGTCTTTTTCTTAAAAAATTAAAATGCATTTGAATTGTATTTTATTTTTAACGATTTAGTATTAATACATTTTTAATTTAATACCACAGACAGAGCGAACATTAGCAGAACATTACCAATACTCTACTTCTGTATCAAATTTGTATATTTTAAACACTTAATCAAGTATTATTATCTTATTATAAGGAGGCAAAATCATAATTTTATCATAAACTGGTTATTATATAGTTGTCACATCAGACCTTTTGTTTTCCCATTTTCCTTCTCCTGTTTGGGGCACATCGGGCGGGGGGTTTGTGCCAATTCCTCCTGACAGAACTGGTATAACTCAGTCAGGTTTCTATGACTCCTTGCTCAAACACAATTTATTTTATGGGACACAGCCACTCCAATACTTTCACTTTGTTGGTTTTAAACCAAAACGCAGTTTTGTGACCAAGTTTAACATTGTGGCTAATGTCATGAGGTGTTGCTTCAGTATTTATGGATAATTCTCCTTCTTCATGATGCCATCTATTTTCTAAAGTGCACCACAACATGCTGCCACCCCCATGCTTCACAGCTGGGATGGTGTTCTTCCGAGTAGAAACCTCACCGTTTTAACTCCATACATGGTGCTGATCATTATGAACAAACAGTTCAATATTTATATTTCAATATTTAAAAAAGGCTGGGGACCACCTGCAAACTTCAGTCTGGCTTTTTTTGTGCAGGTTTTCAAGTAAGGGCTTCTTCCTTGTGTGACAGCCTTTCAGGCCATGGTGATGTAGGCCCCTCTTCAATTCAATTCAATTTTATTTGTATAGCGCTTTTAACAGTGGACATTGTCACAAAGCAGCTTTACAGAAATAAATGGGTTCACAAAAAATATATTGTAAATATGTGAATTTATCACTGTGGATTTATCCCTAATGAGCAAGCCAGAGGCGACGGTGGTGAGGAAAAACTCCCTGAGATGATATGAGGAAGAAACCTTGAGAGGAGCCAGGCTCAAAAGGGAACCCATCCTCATCTGGGTGCAACAGATGGTGCGATTAAATAAATAAATCCCTTCTATTATTGTGCGCTATAAGGACAAATAGTGCAATTGTGCAACCAATAAATTCATCACAGTTTTTGCAAGAAGTCCAGTTGGTTAAAATCTATCCACTGTGCACTGATGGAGTCCTGAGTATGAAGGTGCTTTTGGCAACCGCAGCCCCAAAGCCACTACAGCAATCGCAGTCCCAAGCCATTACAGTACAGCTCCCCATGTGTGATCCCCAAACCATCTCCACAGCCCCCAGGTGGCACCATCCCCAGCAAACCAAACGGTTCTTCAGGCCGTCCATATGGGGGACCCCACCCACCCCTCTTAATGGTGGTTGTATGTGCTTTACTACCTGATGCCTCCAACTCCTTCACCAGTTTCTTTGTTGTTGTCTTGGGGTTCAGTTGAACCTTTCGGACCAAAGTTTGTTCATCCCTGGGATTAAAATGAATTTTTGCCTCCTTCCTGAATGCTGCAGTGTCTGTGTGGTCCCAAGATTTTTATATTTGCATACAATTGATTCTACAGATGCTCATGGCCCTTTGTCTACATCAAGTGACAAAAAGTTGAAAATATTTAGGAAGTTTTTTGATAAACTTATGTTAGATGACAAAAAGTACTACATGGGATTTTAAACCCTCTCCCTACACTACCCTCTTTCTCACACACTCACTCTGTCAGCCTTCAGCATCCTGTGAAATAAGGTAGGGTGAGTGTTATTTACCCACAGGCCTGTTGCCACTCCAGAGTTCTCTTGCCTCCCTGCGGCATCCAGGTGTTCACACCCTCCTGGCACCCTCTCCTGCAGAATTAAGACGAAAAGCAGCATAAAATGTTTTACAGATATTGCTGCACACAAACACACTCATACATCTCAATCTGCTTACTGCTTGCAAGGCTGCGAGAATGTTTTCCCACCTAAATCTGAATGAAGAAAAATGGAGGAACAGCTGTTTAGAATGAGTTGTTCTTATCTTTATGTACATGAGTAATTACATCAATTATCAGACGGTCACAAGAGCTTTAATATTTTATTCTGCAAATCCTATTGTGCCATTTACAATGATTTTATTCCATCAAAAACACGGACTGAACATTTTTGAAATGTCTGAATACATATTACATTTTATGTCCATGAAGATTTTTAGCCTTATGACTAATGCAGACATGATTAGCAGATTAAATGAACAGCTTTAACAAGTAAGACCTTGTCAGCACATTCACGGTCTTTAGTCTGTTCCTCTGTTTGGTGTTCTCTCTGACTCTCTGGCTTTCTCTAAGGAGTCCCAACTGCTTTTTTCATTCTAGACCACAGAGACTTTGTTGTCTTGTGTCTGTGTTAAATTCATGCACCTCTCTCTCTCTCTCTCTCTCTCTCCCTCTCTCTCTTTTCTTTTATTCTGACATTTGCATATCCCTGATCGCATTTGTGCTGTTGTCATTATTCCAAGGACAGAGCACCAGGCTACCAGGCAGCACTGCCTCCAGCCCCAACTCATGTCCTTTTTTTTTTTTTTTTTTTCCCTTTTTTTTTTTTTTTTTTTTTTTTTTTTTTTTTTTTTCTTTTTTTTTTTTTTTTTTTTTTTTTTTTTAAATGGTCACCATGAATTTAAAACACTAGGTAGACATTTTCCATATTCATATTTTTAACTAAAATTCCCATGAGCATCACTCATTATGCCTCCCAGCAGAGAGATCATAGTCACGTATTTAATTTAAACGTTGGGGCAAGTGTGTGAAAGATGAGAAGTGTAATCTACGATCAGTTATTTTAAGCACATCTTATGCTTTTATTAGCTTGAGATTGTGTATGTCTTCACATGGGCACATCTGTGAAAAGGCTGCCCACTTGGGTTGCTAAAAACACACACATCTTAAATATTTCACAAGTTAACAGTGCAACATAGGGAGCTAAGGATCTAACAGAGCTAACAGACCATAAATCATCCACTGCTGCTGTCATTCAGCGTCTGCCCCAAGGCTAAGTTCTCCACCGTGTCTTTTTTTTAAAAATCGTATATGTGCAACCTGTTGGACAAATTATCCGTAATTATGGTCTAAAATTTCATTGTTATGCAGATGACATTCGGTTATATGTAAGTGCAAATTCAACCACAGTTCCCGACAATAGGTCTCCTATCAGTCCAGCAGTACAGGTACTCACATCATTTATTTCTGACTTAAAGCTTTGGAGAAATGAGGACATTCTTATATTAAACAAAGACAAAGCAGCCATATTACTAGTAGGCCTCTCTGATTTCTCTGTTCATATTGATGGTGCATCTTCTTAGAATCTTGGTCTTGTTCTCATTTCACCTTTGTCACTAATGCTAAAACATTAGTTCGTGCATATTGTCAATAGCTCGTATATTGTTTATTGTAATATTCTGTTGTAAATCTTTCTGGATGACCATCAAAATACTGCAGTTTCTTCAGAAGTAAGATGACTGAAGAATCAGGAGACCAAGAGTCTGGTTATAATAAGAGATGATTAATTGTGTGCACAAAGACAACATGGGCATTGTATAGTCTAAACAAATGTTGGACACAGCCGGCTTTTATACTGATGTGTATATGCAAAGGACACACTCTAGACCATATAGATAATGCCCAAGTCTAAGATAAGAGAAAAATGTAAGACAAAAACATAATCAAGGACAAAAACCTCATGACTCAAGGAACAGACACGTACATCACGAGTGAACAAAAAGAACCGACACACGTGCATCATGAGTAAGCAGAAATCACATTGAATTGACTTTAAATGAATAAATCATGTATCTTTCATCACATAATCGTGGAAAAATAGAAAATAATCCCACAATTCTCTTTATCGGTCTACCAACCAAAACACAGAACAAACTTCAATACATTCAAAACTCTAGAGTACTAACACAGGCTAGGCAATCTGCTCATATCACACCCATGCTCTATCACTTACACTGCTCACTTGTCTCTTCTCACATTCAGCTGCCTTTTGTTACTCACAAAGTCCTTCACCGTCTTGCCCCTGCATGTCTTTCTGACCTTCTCCATCATTACATTTCTTCCTGTTCGCATCCTCGGGTCCTCTGGCAACAGCCTTGCAGTACCCACACCAGACTTCCCTCAGTAAACCCCAATCTCTCTATATTATCATCATTATCATCACCATTATTATCATCACCATCATCATCATCATCACCACCATCATCATCATCATCATCACCATTATCACCACCATCATCATCATCATCATCACCATTGTACTTCTTAAATTGAACAAATAAATATTTTAATGAGCTGAAACATTTTTAGGCATTGGGTTAAGGATATTCTGGTATATTGTGTTCCTTTTAATTTACTTTGACTTGGTAATATAATTAAACATAGAATGAACCAAAGAAAATGGTTTTCTCAACCCTGAGTTCAACAAGTGAAGTCAAATCAACATGGCTGCTCACAGCATCAACAGTAAACAAATTAGCACTTCTTACCTTTAAGTTAAAGAATATGAGTTTTGCATTAGATTAGTGAAAATACAGACAATATTAGTTTCTTAAATCTAGAACACTGACTGTACAGTTCACTGTTTTGAGGAGGAAAATATACATCACTCAGCGCAGTTAGCTCTCTAGCGTGTTGTTAACAGAAGACGAACATGTTGACGTCCATGTTTGTCCCCATTTTCAACGCAATTCCAAGTTCTGATTTCACGCTTACCACGTAAGTTGAATGCAGCATAATTTTAAAAACTGTGTGTTGAGCAGTAGCTCCAGTAACTGGTCAGGGTGAGAGGATGGCCAAAAATTCTAAAACAAATAAAGACTAACACAATAATAATAATAATAATAATAATAAATGAAAGTCTTGCATTTCACTCCAGAATGAATGGACACAAAGGACAGTAGCGAAAGTGACAACACTGAGAATCACTACTTATTTCTGGGTTATAAATCACTGATACCATACTATTAGGTTGACCAGTGCAAATTTTGTCCACAGTAAAAGACAAGTTAAAAAACAAAAAGTGTGAATATTGCATATTAAAAAGGAATATGTAAGAAGCCCTTACTGCATGCCATCTCTGAAGTGCACACTTTATTTTTTACCCTTTTACAGGGCAGTTAGAGGAAAGCTCTAACTGCCATCTTCTGCTCATTTTTGGCGAATGTTAGTCTGATAGGGAAGGGGAGAGAGTAACCCCGTCTCTCCCATCTCGACAGCATAACAGTGTTGGACTCTTGGCCACAGATGGCTGTGGCATCATCAGGATTTGAGCTCAAATCCCGGGGCATGGCTTTTCTGTTCCACCACTTTAAAGCCCTGAGCAGGGTTTAAATTTAGAAAGAAAATGAGATTATAACCTGCCACTAGACCACTTGATACGTGGAACAGCTAAAACACAAGGGGGGAAAAGAAAGAAATGTGGTAATTTGCAAGAAGATATTAAGCTTAAAAGTCTTTTCCACTGTAGTTATCGATAGGTAGGTGATTACTGCTAAGGTGGCTGATGGGTAATGTAGATATTCCTTTATGTTGTCAGTATGGACTGGAGCGAATCCTCGGGGAAGAGAAGAGCTTGGCACTGCTGGCCCGAGCCATGGATCCTCATCAACCTGCCATGATGACGGACGTCGTCAAGCTGCTCTCTGCCATCTGCATAGTGGGAGAGGAGAACACGTACGTCCCCTTAGTGACCACTTTGCAACCTTAACATGCCAGCACTGATTGTGATAACTGTCTCTCCTGTGTAGTTACACATACATTATTCATGGAACTATTGAGAGTGTACACATTCACATGCAGTTTTTTTTTACTTGAACTAATTTACATGTACCATCCCATGGCTCAGGAACTGGAGCTGAAACGTGTTTACGTGCATACATTTATGGTAATTAGAGTTGCATATGTACAGTATGTACTAAATTGGTTTTAGACACACTATATGAAAGTGAGACGTGCAACTAAAATAATAGGAACTATATCAGCATTGCTGTGATGTAAACTTCAACTGGCTTTCTATAATGACAGTTGCCCACTTTTGCGTCATACATAAACAAAACAAGTAAAGAGTGTTATTGTCAGTATCATCACGTCTGTGATCGGCTTGCAGACACAAGCTGACTAAAGCCAAATAAAGCCAATTTGTTTTCCATCAGAAAAGTACTTTCAGTGTTATGCAACAAAGTGAAATTGTTCCATTTAAATGATGAAATAGAAATAGATGAAACTGGCATATAATCTAACCCTGGCTAGGCACACTATATGGCCAAAAGTAAGTGGACACTTGACCATCACGCTCATGTGCATTTTAAACATCCCATTCCAGATTTAGTTACCATTTGCTGTTATAATAAGCTCCAGTCTTCTAATAGTATGGGTAATAATATTAATAATAATATAATAAATATTATCATTATTATTATTATTAATAATGATAAATGATATAAATTATATTTGAGTGAGGTCAGGCGCTGATGTTGGTGAGGAGGTCTGGGGTTCAGTCGGTGTTCCAGTTCATCCCAAAGGTGTTCAGTGGGGTTGAGGTCAGGGCTCTGTGCAGGACACTCGAGTTCTTCCACTCCAACCTTCACACACCATGTCTTCATGGAGCTCGCTCTGTGCACAGGGGCATCGTCATGCTGGAGCAGGTTTGCTTTGCTTCTTGGTGCTAGTGAAGGGAAACTGTAATGCTACAGTGTACAAAGAAATTCTATATAATTTGTGCTGTTTGTGGTAACAGTTTGGGGAAGAACCACATATGGGTGTGATGGTCAGGTGTCCACAAACCTTTTGCCATCTAGTGTACTAAAATGTTAGGTTAGGAATTTGGCCAACAAATATTACACAAGCAAATCTTAATAAATGCATATTTGTGCAGTTTTCGTATTTGTAAATGTTAATTCTTAGGCAACAGCAACTGTAGATTACCTTTTAACATGCAGTTATATTATTATTATGTTATTACATGTTGATATTGCTGGACATAACAGTTTTAATTATAACTGATGATAAAAGTTTACATTGTGTTCTTACCACACATTTACATTTTATATGGTTCATTTATAAACCTAAATAGTTGTATGCATTTTTGCATTTCCCATCATTCTGCTGTCAATCAATTTTGACACTGTTCTTGCTTATAAAACTATTATTATTATTGTTGTTGTTGTTGCTGTTGTTAATAATAATAATAATAATAATAATAATAATAATTTATTATTTTTTTTCTTTACTGCATCATGTCCTTGTAGCACCGATGTGCCAAATGATACAGTAATGCCTTATAATAACTTCTCTGTGTTCTGTTTTTTTGCCCAGAGATCTGCAGCATACATTTGTCACAAATGAGCAAAGGATTCATTAGTTATATGCCGTGCCAATATCACGTCGGTGGCCATGCCAAGTAAACACAGCCATGATCAAAGGAGATGCAGTTTGTGAAAAGCAGTTATTAGGTGCAGTCCAGTCATTTTGAGAAAGCGAGGAAAAAGAGTACTGGAGGAAACTGTAAAAGTGAATGAAAACTGCGAACACAGTCAGAAAGGGCAATGGAAAAAGCTGTAACACTGTCTAAAGAACAAGCCAAATGAAAGCAAGTAACAAAAGACCAGTGTGCTGCATTTCGTCTCAGCCTTTTGTCTGATCCGTATGATATTTTCGTGTGCTCAGCTTGGAGAAGGTGCTTGAAGCTATCACCAGTGCAGGGGAGAGGAGAGAGACCAGCCGCTTCAGCCCTATAGTCCAGGGCCTCACTGACCGCTCCGTCCAGCTCCAGGTGAGACATTCATCCATCCGGCTAATCTGACGTAAATTATACACACATCTCCACTAATTACACTATGAATGAATGATGGTTAATCCACCATCATGATAATGATGGTTATTACACCATAATAAATGTCTGATATGCACGTTTCTGAAATTATTTTGTTTTGATTCCATACTGTACAGGTTTTACACACACTCCAAGGTGACGTTAATTAATATTTACAAGTGAATTGTCTTGGAGGTGCTGTTTAGAGTGAGATCTCCCCGTGGAATAACAATCACAACATATAACGCACGTCCCTTGAGGAGCTATGAGTTGCTGAAATAAATCGCTTGCTACTTACTTCAGCAAAGCATTAACATTACAAACCCCAGAGGAACTCAGACTGAGTTTTTACTTCGTTCTTGCCTGGCATAACTAGCAAGACACATCTAACAATAGCACAGTAACATTACAGCCAACCTGGCAGCTCGCTAATCGTTGAATCTGGCAGGGTACAAGAGTCTTTGGAACTTGTTACTTTATTTGGAGCCTCTTGTTTTACTGCCATCTTTTTCTTGGGAAGCGATTTGCTTTCTTAGCTCTCTTAGGCTGGTAAAAGAATACTCTAGTGTACTTTAATCTACGTCATCAGTAACATATGCATAAAGCACCTGGTAAAGTGCAACAGTCGATTTTCTTTCTGGAAAAATATGTAGAAAGTGATGATAAACCATGGTTTAAGCTGTGACCTTGGGAGAAAACGGTGTAATACAAGAAATTGTATCATTTCCTTTATTTACCAGGTATGTACAGTGTAGTGTAATGGCATACGATTACATTTTATTTATACTGTGCATTTTTCATGTCAAAATTTTACTGGTAGAAATACCTCGGTGGCTGACGGATCTTGCAATAAATGTATTTTCTGGTTTCTCTTCATCATTGGGCTTGTTACTCTGTTGTCACAGTGTGTGATCTGACTTTTATCCCATTTTACTGTCTATGCATTTTTTTTCCTGTTAACACAGCAAAATAACTCAGATAACCACTTTTTTATTATTAAAATCTACCAGCTTTCTTCCTTTAAGGCTCATATCACACTGCTAACATAGATCTAATTACAGCCAAATTACAACCAAAGCAAGCATTTACAATGTGCCTTTGTATTTAAAAGAAAAACAAACAAACAAAAAAAAACTACTATTGTTAGTCATTCAATCATTTTTTTTGAACATGCTCACATTTCCCTTAAGCAACTACAAGGAAAAAATGCTAATGTCATATGGGTTTAAGTCTTTTTATTTTATGTTTGTGTTTTTTTTTTTTAAATAGGGAAGTAAGAGACTTTTGCACTTAAAGAAAAGATATTTAAAAGTTATTCCACTTTTCCCCAACGTAATGGCAGTAAAATATATTATATGAGCGATTTTCAAGTTTTATTTTCTCTTTAATTTATGCCATCAGCTTGTGTAGTTTTAAAGCGTCACTTAATCCCACGACACCATGCAACGTTGATAATTTTTGCCTAGTAAATTAGCTAGTAATCATACTATCATACTACTAATCCAAATGGGATTAGTGTCTCTGGGTGCAGTCTGCTGTAAGGTTTTTTCACATTTACTCTGCGGTAAAACTCATGTCTATCCACAGACCTGCCAGTCTTCATGCATTTCAAATAGATGCTCTGAATTTAACAGTCAGCTGTTGGGTTTTGTTTCTCTTCCTCAAAAAAAAAAAAAAAAAATGCAGATGAGCCAATTGACATGAATCTGGAATGATTCGAATTCTCTCTTGTGTTTTGAACTCTGACATTAACCTCCTTGAAGTCCCACCCCCTTCTTCCCATCTCACATTAGTGATGTTTTGGCCAGTGCTCTTGTCTCGACTCAGATTTTTCTGAAGTGATTTGCTTTCTGTTAAGGTAAATGGAGAATGTTTTGAGTTCATTAATTTGAAACAAAAAAAATCAACCATGTATGTTTGACTTGGCTAACATTAGTTAAATATATAGTTAATTTATTAGGGGTGCAGTGAAATTTTAGAATTTTGACCAAAGCAAAACAAACAAAAAAAAAAAGCTTAAGTAAGCCTACAATGAAGTGTCAGATCTAACATTTTACAAATAATCTTAATGGTAATGATAATTAGAAGGTGATTAAATACTCAGTCTGTTTGCTGTTCTCTCTGCTGCCAGTCAGCGTAGAAGATCAACAGTAAAAATGTAATGTTGAAACATTTCACCTTTTTACGAAGAACATTAGAAAAGGATTTGTAAAAAGACTGAAAATGTGCTATGTTTTTTACTGTTTACTGAGATTTTAAACGCCTCTCATCACCAATTCAAGAAGTGAATACACACAATAGATGACAAAATGAGGTGAGTAGAAGTAGACAAAAATCTTTTTTCCTAACACAAAATGGATCATCTGTCTGCAAAATCATAGATATGTGTTTCCAGACATGGCTAAAAATTACCAGGTGACCTTAAAGTTGGTTGAGAAAACTATTTTTACATGGAAGGATGGAGAAGAATCACCAATCTGCAGTGGAAATAAAATCACAGAGTAGCACCTGCAAATGATGAAATTAACTCAGGTCCCTGTGTAAATCTAACACCAGCTATAAATAGGTTGATAATCAGCCAACAGATGCTGTGCTGATGATCCTGATGTCAGGCTAGTGCAGAGAGAGCGAGTAAAAGTATATTAACAGAATGAGAGACTGGAGTATCATTACTGACTGCAAAAACATGTTGCTCTGCAGTTGCAGACTGCACAATTAGTGTTGTGGTTCACAGCATGTACACTATATGGCCAAAAAAATTTGTGGACACCTGACCATCACACCCATACACCGATCAATGACGACATTAAATCCACTGACAGGTGAAGTGAATAAAATTGATTGTCTCGTTACAGTGGCACCTTTCAAAGGGTGGGATATATTAGCCAGCAAGTGAACAGTCAGATCTCAAAGCTGTTGTGTTAGAAGCAGGAAAAATGGGCAAGAGTGATGTGATGGCTAGACGTCTGGGTCAGAGCATCTCCAAAACAGCAGGTCTTGTGGGGTGTTCCCGGTATGCATTTGTTAGTACCTACCAAAAGTGCATCAAAGAAGGACAACAGGTGAACCAGTAACAGGGTCACGGGCGCCCAAGGCTCAGCGATGCCCGTGGGAGTGAAGGCTGGTCCATCTGGTCCAATCCCACAGAAGAGCTACTGTAGCACAAATTTCTGAAAAAGTTAAAGCTGGCTATGGTAGAAAGGTGTCAGAACACACTGCATCGCAGCTTGCTGCGTATGGGGCTGTGTAGCTGCAGACCGGTCAGAGTGCCCATGCTGACCCCCTGTCCACTGCCAAAAGCGCCTACAATGGACACGTGAACATCAGAACTGGACCATAGAGCAATAGAAGAAGGTGGCCTGGTCTCAGGAAATCACATTTCCTTTTATGTCATGTGGATGGCTGTGTGCATGTGGGTCACTTACCTGGGGAAGAGATGGCACCAGGATGCGCTATGGGAAGAAGGCTGTGATGCTCTGGGCAATGTTCTGCTGGGAAACTTTGGATCCTGTTATTCATGTGGATGTTACTTTGACATGTACCATCTACCTAAACATTGTAGCAGACCAAGTACACCCCTTCATGGCAGAGGTATTCCCTAACGGCAGTGGCCTCTTTCAGCAGGATAATGCACCCTGCCACACTGCAAAAATTCTTCAGGAATGGTTTGAGGAACATGACAAAGAGTTGAACGTGTTGACTCGGCCTTCAAATTCCTCAGATCTCAATCTGATCGAGCATCTGTTGGATGTGCTGGACAAATAAGTACGATGCATGGAGGCCCCACATTGGAACTTACAGGACTTAAAGCATCCGCTGCTAACGTCTTGTGCCAGATACCACATCACACCTTCAGAGGTCTTGTGGAGTCCATGTTTCAACGGGTCAGAGCTGCTTTGGCAACATGAGGGGGACCTACACAATATTAGGCAGGTGGTTTTAATATTATGGCTGATAGGTCTGGTGTGCACATACACCAATCTTTATTTCTCACTGTGTGTGTGTGTGTGTGTGTGTGTGTGTGTGTGTGTGTGTGTGTGTGCACGTTTGGCATGCATGCTCTGCTCTTATTGTTATTGTAGAGTGGAGCAGTCAGTGTTATGGGTTGTATTAACCGACTGGCTGCATTGTTAAGACTGATAAAAACCTCAGTGCTTAAGTTTAATTGGTAGCAGAGGGAGGTGAGGAGAGTGCCTCTCAGTTCTGCCTTCATGGTGGGATATGTCATTTGTACCATGCAAAGCCTGCCAACACGTGCACACTAACACACACACACACACACACACACACACACACACACACACACACACACACACACACACACACACAAACACACTGCAAAACGCTGCATTACCAATTGGGAATTTATCTTATAATTTAAATGCATTCCTTCTGCTCTGTGTTGCCCACAGCCAAGTGAGAATTGGTATCGCAGGATAAAGCTTGTGTACTTTTTCAGGCAGGATGGTACTGTGGTTTGCTTAACATGCCTATAACATCATGAACATTGTGTTTCTGCTAGATTCTGCAGTTGTTGTTGCTAGAGAGTCTGGCACCTTTTGACACTATAACTAGCTTTACACTATATGATTTTTCAGCCAAAAATTAGAAATTTTAGAAGAACCACAAATTCTCTGATTGTGAGATGATCAGTAGTCTTAGAACTCATAATGTGACATGCTCACCAGCGGCCAGTTTAGTGCCATTGCGACCAAAGACAGCCGACGGATCAGTTCTGGCAAATTTTTGATTGCTACAACGTTCTTCTAAAACCCACCAAGAAGAGGATGGCATAGGACGACACAAAACTCATATGTTATTAGCAATGGCTACTGTAAATGGACAGAAAAATATCCTTATTACCGCAAACTCACTTTGTAGAATATTATGCAAGCCCACTTTCTGCACAAGCAGAATTTAATCATTTTCTTTAATCGCAGGTTGTTAGAGGATCTTTATTGTATAATCTGACATGGAGTACAAATTATCTCACAGTCTATTATAGAATTCGGCTTATAGGGTTATTTCGTACAATGTGACAAGTAATAATCTTAAGACACAGCTGAATTGCAGTAGTTTCACAGATAGCAGCTATTTTTAGCAGCTATTCACGGTGTTCAGAATTTTGTTTGCTTGTCGGAAGTCGGTTCATGTACATTCATGGGAAAAAGAAAGTACACCCTCCTTCAATTCTATGTTTTTATTTATCAGGGTCTAAATAACAAACAGGTGGTCCTCACCAGCTTCTATAAACAAACAGATAACCTCAAGTGACAACAAAAATGCACAACAGATGTTCTGTTTTCTGTTTCAGTAAACATTTTCTGTAGGATTTTGTCAATCTCTTACAATGTTTTGGAGAAAATTTGGATTCTATACAACTGGCTTCAGTTCATTGATGTTTGAGGACATTCGTTTATACAAGCTCTTCTTTCTTTTTGGTTCTTTTTGGAGAGAAGGGGATTTTTTCCTAGCCACCCTTTGATGAAAGCCATACTTTTTCAGTATTTTTCTGATTGCGCTGTCATGAACACAAACATTTAATGAGCTTGCAGAGGCCTGTAGGTCACATGATGTAGCTCTTGGGTTATTTGTTTATATCTCTGAGCATTAATTGGTCTGATCTTGGACTGAATTTCCTGGGATGCCCACTCCTGGGAAGATTGGCAACTGTCTTGATGGCTCTCCATTCGTAAACAGTCCTTCTCTCTGTAGAGTGATGAATTTTAAATTGTTTAGAGATGGCCTTATAACCCTTCCCAGATTGATAAGCAGAAACAATTGCTTCTCTGACGATATGGCTGATGTCCTTTCTTCTTGGCATGATGTAGACACACACCTGAGTGCCCCAGAGCCTGCCAAACTTTGTGCTTTTATAGAGGTAGTCACACTTCTTGATGATTAACTAATCTTGTGCATTTCATAATACCTGTCTTCTTATTACTCTCTTAATGATTGTGGAAATAGGATGGGTGTACTTATTTTTTTTCCCCACCTGGTTTGACTACATATTGAAAACTGTTGTGTTTTTTTGTTTGTCACCTGAGGTTATTATTATTATTTTTTTTTATAGAAGTCGGTGAAGACCACACAATTGTTATTTAGGCCCTGATGAATAACACATTTGTTGAAGGAAGGTGTACTTTCTTTTTCCCATGACTGTATGTGGACCTTCACAATTCTGTAGCCAGAATCCTGTGGTTTGAAAATTGTAAAAGAAGAATTGAGTAGAGCATTTGAGGCTGAGTCTTCTAGTCCAGTATAGAGACTTTTGACCAGTTTCATCGAAGAGCCTTTACCAATGGTAAATACTTAATACAAGGAGACTCAATATAACAGAGGAGCCTGAAGGTGTAGTGCTGCATTTCCTCCAGCATGCCTAGTGAAAGGAGGGAGCGGAGAGCTATTGCTCCAAGGCAAACACATTCATATCTGCGAAGGCCAAGTGGATGCACTTTGGAATGTTTTATTCATATGGTCGGCTAATTATTGTTTCCAGCGTACAAATACACACCCTTTTTAACCACATGAATCATTTAGAGAGCACATTTCTATTCTTATTACAAATTAAGGTCCGTCTTTTCCTGTGCCTCTTACTCTTTTTTTTCTCTTACATTAGAACTCTCTACAGATGACTGTACAGGCTTGTATAGATGCTAATGCTGTTTCCCTGCTTTTGTATGCCTTTGTATTATTATAACATAAGATTTGCCTGTGTAAAAATTCTGCTACCTCAGGGGACCACATTGTGGTGATCAGCTCTATCTGCTTCATCTCACAGTACGTGAGCATGAAAGTATCAGGGAAAAACAAAGTTCTCCGAGTACTCAGTACTCTTCTGTTCTGTGAATGCTTCACTACCCTCTACTGCACAAGCTTACACAGACGTGACTGAAGAGGTTACAGAGATCACTGCTCAATAATCAATGGCTTGTTCTCACTTGAGAGGAAGAATCATCTTGTAACTTGACAGAATTGTGTTTCACTAACCGTGAGCTCACTAGTGAAACAAAAATATGCTTTTCTAATTAGCCAGAATGAAAGAAGGAAAAAGTAATGATAACTATCTGCTGCTGCAGTACAATACCATCCTAGTGCATAGGCAGTAGGTTTAGGTGTTACTGATAATGTCACAGCAATTCAGCAACTTTCTTTTTTTTTTTTTTTGTGTGTGTGTGTGTGTGTGTGTGTGTGTGTGTGTGTGTGTGTGTGTGTGTGTGTGAAAATTACATTATGTAAAAGCATTGTGTAAAGTCATACCAGATATAATGTACACTATGGCCAAATGTTTGTGGACACCTGACCATCACACCCATATGTACTTTTTGAACATCTCATTCCAGATTTAGTTCCCTTTGCTGTTATAATAAGCTCCACTCTTCTGGGAAGGCTTTCCACTAGATTTTGGAGCGTGGCTGTGGGGATTTGTGTTCATTCAGCTACAAGAGCATTAGTGAGATCAGGCACTGATGTTGGTGAGGAGGTCTGGGGTTCAGTCGGTGTTCCAGTTCATCCCAAAGGTGTTCAGTGGGGTTGAGGTCAGGGCTCTGTGCAGGACACTCGAGTTCTTCCACCCCAGCCTTCACACACCATGTCTTCATGGAGCTCGCTTTGTGCACAGGGGCATCGTCATGCTGGAACAGGTTTGGGCCTCTTAGTTCCAGTGAAGGGAAACTGTAAAGCTACAGCGTACAGAGACTTTCTATACAATTGTCAGCTTCCACCTCTGTGGCGCACATATGGATGTGATAGTCAGGTTTCCACAAACTTCTTGCCATATAGTGTACAGTATACAGTATAGTATAATATCAGCATAGCAGTCCACTATGGACAATATCATGTATTTACTAGTATTATTGTATTTTGTTAATTCCATAAAATAACTTGCTATCTTGTAGACATGTTTGTAGAGAACATTTAACATCTGTACAATCAGTCAACAAAATTGACAGGACTGGTTCTAAAAGAAAAAAAAAAAAAAAAAAAATCAGTGCGACAGATTTGTGTTTTTGTATTCACAACATTTAAATTACTTAACAAATAAACCATAATGCAGAACATATCAGTCAGTGGAAAACCTTTGGGTTTCTTGATTTTGAAAATATTGTTTTTTTATTTTATTTTTTAATTTATTTAAAAAAAATTTTAGTTTTAACTCCACTGATCACGTCCTTCTTCATCCAGAGCCAGTAGTATATCAGCAGCTGCTAACTTGACAAAAATTATGTCAGGCTCCCAGTAATCGCTTTTAAAACAGCACTTGCCTCCCTTGGCCTTGATGTCCTGATCATAAATAGCGGATGAGTGGTCAGTTTGAACTCCAGAACAAATCAGCTTTGCCACGAAGGCTCGATTTGAAAAATGTCTGCAGACATGGGTCACTTACAAACAAAAATATGAACCGTCAAGGTGAAAAGATGCAGGTGAAAAAAATCAGCAATGAGAGTAATATGATCATAAATTGTATAATTGGTTTTAACTGTCTTTAAGGGTAAAAGTCACTGCACTGTAGGATTCAGTATTCCTTTGGATATGCGCTATTTTATCTGGTAGCTTTGACACTTTTATAGATACACTTGTTTCAGCTACTGCTTTGGAAAATGACTAAGGCAACCTGTGCCATAATATAAAGCTGCTGATTGTTCTGATTTTGGTTGGAAAAATTAGCGTGGACTTTATTGTGCACCTCAATGTGACTGTCACAGTTACCGCATACCAGGTGAAACAGCATAGAGACGTAAGCTAACCCACTAGCCAGTGGTTCTCTGGCTAACCAAATGCTTCACTCAGGTACAAATCTCACAAATCAGCTGAATATCCCCAGCTTCTCTCCAGCTTCTCACTGAATTAGAGTACAAGCAAGAAAAAAAAATTCACTCTCTCCTAAATCCAGTTTCCTCTTATAGCATTCTATTGACTTTCACTCTGACTCCCATTTGATTTGTTGACACTTTCTGTCCTTTACCCTCTCCTCCTCTCCCCTGATTGGCTGCCAGTCACCATGTATCCAGAATTCTGTGTATGAAGTATGTGTACAAATTTCCCCCCAATTGTGTCCTGACACCCAGACACAGCACTGACTGTGAATTGCTATTACAGGATTGTCATGGCAACTCACAGCAGCTCAGGAACATATTATATAGATTTTTTTCCCTCCTCTGACTCAGTAGTCATGTGTTTTTGTTCCTTTTTTTAAAAAAAATTTGTATGCAATGTAACCTCAACCCCTTTCTGCCCCATTCAGCTAACGTAATTGTCCTGCCAAACTGCAGACACTGGCATAACTAGCCAGTGTCAGTTTGTTCCTTTCTGTCAACAAAATGCCATGTAAATTAATTTAAAAAATGAATGAGAGTGTGTCTTGCTGCTTGGTGCATTGGTCATACTGTTATTTGATATATATACTATACATCACTGTAATGTAAAGAACAATGGTTTAGACGCATTTCTGAGACATTCGGTAGGTGGTACTACAGCAGGGCTTCAGGCTAACTTTTTTTCCCCACAACCACCTCGAAACTTTGTGTCAGCCATCTTGAACTGAAAAAATGACCGTTGCAAATATTCAATTTCTTTTGTTTACAGTTGTGTTTGATTTATTTCTTGGTTTAATTTCTTGTACTGCTGTAACAACATCAGCAAACAGCTGCTTTTGGATTATCCTGATTATATATTTCATAGAATTATGACTGCATAAGAACAAGCATTGGTAAGAACATCACAATTACACAGACAGCAGTAAGTATACCATATTATCTGAAAATCTATTTTCCGAGCACCCCATGCAATTATAACCAAAAGAGGGAGTAGAGGTAGAAAGAAAAAAACAAACGAGATATTGCCGCTGCCTGACACTAGGCTGCGGATGACTTTAATATTCTACACTAAAAACACTCTTACTCTCACGCTTTAGCGTGTACATGGTTACATACACAAAGTCAGCTAATGCTTGTTTTTTTAATTTTAATTTTTTTAATTTTTTTTTTAAATTTTATGGTATCTTAAATACACTACTTTAGTGTTTCAGGTTGCTCTAACATACAAAATAGCCTGCTCCTTTCTTTCAGATTTGACCCCGCTGTTACTGCTGTGTAACCGCACCACTGTTGCAAGCTCTTTTTAGAGCAAAAGTTGCTAGATGACATCACAGACTTATTTGCATATTAATTTATTCATCATGATCATTGGCACATCAGATTACAAAGTAGGGTACATGGTGAAGGAGTATTTCACTTAGAATAGAACAGAGTTTTAATGAATAATAGATTATAAAGGATTAATTGGTTGTTTGACCCGATCAGACGGTCTTCTTTAGAAGCGAGAAAACCACAGCTGGCTCTGATAAGGCAAAAACAGTGAACAAGTTCTGTAATTATATAGCCTTCATATAGTCTTCAACTGACATGCAAAGTCATAATTGCAGGGGTAAGGGGTTAAATTTGTCTGTTTAAAAAAAAAAAATATATATATATATATATATAAGAAATAAATTTATTTGCTTTGCTAAATTTGTTATTGAAACAGGGCTGTAAGTGGTAGATTATAAATTAATGAGAAATAGTCGTAAATAAAAATAAAAGAACAAGAAATTAAAATTGATTAGATGAAATAGTTCTGAAAGAAATTGTATCTTGCAGTTCTTGTCTGTACAAAAGGAAGCCAGATTAAAGCAGACAAAATGTCTTGTTGAGTTTGTTAGCTAGTTTGTTAAGTAGAAAACAGATTAAAGAAAATAATGTTGTCAAATTCCTACAAATAGCATATTTTGCTGTAAAAACACATGATGAATGAGTAAGTATGATTTGTATAATTGCAAATATTTTCAATAGATGATACACCATTTGCAGAAGTGTTTCACAAAGAGCATGATGTGAGCTCTGCCTTCAATTCTCAGTTGAGGGAAGTTATAAATTATAAATAAAATTGTAAACGATGTATATACAGGTTTTGAGATTGAGGTCTCAAAAAGACTGTATGACTAAACGTCAAATATGATCCCTAAAAAAGGGACTGCTTTTGCATTTATCTGACCTTGGTTTATTGTATTTTACTGCATACTTACTGAAAGAGGATTTGTAATGCCTGTAGCCTTAAACACACACACAATTACACACACTCAGGCACTCAGTTGGTGAACCTGAACGTTATCTCCTCTTCCTAGGTGGCTTGTATGCAGCTCATCAATGCTCTCGTTACGTCTCCTGATGAGTTGGACTTCAGGCTGCACATCCGAAATGAGTTCATGCGCTGCGGCCTGCGAGAGATATTGCCGGTAAGCGGACTGCCAACCGACCGCGTATTAATATTGAAATGAGTTGTCCACTTGAGTGAAATATTGTAAAATGGTGCCGCGAATAATTTATGAGACCTCGAGCAGAGGTCGTCTAGCTGAATCAATAGGTACAGCAGGGAACGGATTGGGTTCTCTCTCTCTCTCTCTCTCTCTCTCTCTCTCTCTCTCTCTCTCTGTTCCTCAGTGTCTCTCCTTTTATCTCCTTATTTTTTGCTTTTCCACTTTTTCTGCCGATGATGTTCTTTCAGCATCAGAGAACGAACTGAACCCAGCTGCACATACAAAACAGACACCGGGTGTACTAAATGGAAAAGAGTGTGAGTCTGTGAGAAAGATTAATGCCATACTCCTGTCTTATTTATTATTCAAAACAGAGAACTGCTACAGGACAGGGGAATAGAGTAAAGCGAAAAATCTATTTTAAAAAAACCCAAAGAAAATAAAATGAACTTTTCCTCCAGTGTTTTTCTTCATTGCGTGTTCTTTCTCCCACTCTTTATCATTGTTTTTACTTCATTTCATTCTCCTCCTCATTCTCTATTGCTATTTCTTTCTCTCTTCTCTCCATCTGTGTGTTTGTTTGTTTGTAGACTCTGGGTGCTATCAGAAATGAGGCCCTGGACATCCAGCTGAAGGTGTTTGAGGAGCATAAAGAGGAGGACATGATGGAGTTTTCCCATCGCCTGGAGGACATCAGGAGTGAATTTGAATATCCTTCTGGCTGCATATCTACAGAGAAACGATACACATTACTGAAATCCCCTCTATACCCATCCTTCTTTCTTATTTTTCTTTCTGTTGGACTCTCATTAATCTCTGACAGTAACGGAGTGGTCATACTCTAACCAGTCTAATGCGGGTAATGTGTTTCCTGTACACACACTGTTGCAATTGATTTTATTTTCTTAGATTTATCTTCACTCATAAATCATTCTTGTTTCTTCCCTTTTGTCACAGCAATATATTAAAAAGCTTTCCCATACTGTTCGCTCTGATCACCCGAAGGCCATCTGTATGTACGTGTATGTGTGTGCGTACGTGTGTTTGTGTGTGTGTACGTGCGTGCGTGCGTGCGTGTGTACGTGCGTGCGTGTGTACGTGCGTGCGTGTGTACGTGCATGTGTGTGTGTACGTGCGTGCGTGTGTACGTGCGTGCGTGTGTACGTGCGTGCGTGTGTACGCGCGTGCGTGTGTACGTGCGTGTGTGTGTGTAAATGCGTTTGCGTGTGTGTGTGTGTACGTGCGTGAGGATTTTCACACACAACCGTCTCTAGAGTTTACACAGAAAGGTGCGAAAAACAAAAAACACTGAGTGGGTGACAGTTCTATGGGTGGAAACACCTTGTTGATAATAAAGGTCAGAGGAAAATGGCCAGATTGTTTAGAGCTGCCTGGAATAATATAACAACTCAAATTATTATTCTTTACAACTGTGGTGAGCAGAAAAGCATCTCAGCATGCACAAAACATCAAACGTTGAGGTGGATGGGCTACAACAGAAGAAGACCACACTGGATTCCTCTCCTGTCAGCCAAGAACAGGAATCTGAGGCTATCATGGGTACAGTCTTTTTCCAGTCTTCAGCTGTCCAGTTTCGGTGAGTCTGTGCCCATGATAGCTGGTCTGAGGATTTTATGCTCGCTTTTCATCATCAATATTGCATTGCCATAGAAATGAGTCAAAATAACGTCCACTTCCGTCTTTACCCTCATCGTTCATTTCGTACACTAGTACATAGCAAGTCAGCCTTTCCGAAACTTTTGTAATTCTGGCAGAAGTTTTTTATTCGGTTTGGCTTACGCAAACATTCGCAACTTTATTAAAAAAAACTGATAGTTGAGGCCCGATGATAGTGATATCTGACATATCTGGTACCTTTAACCCTATAGGGACATTTGATATGAAGGAGTTGATATTTTGAGTTGCGTGAGTGCTCCTTAACCCTGCATGCACAGATGTAGGAGACGTGTTTAACACGGTGTATAGCCTGGTGAAGGGCACGGGCGCCGAGATGCATTTCCTCTCCATCCTGCAGCACCTGTTGCTCATCAGGAGTGACTATTTTGTACGGTAAGTCTGAATTGAAGACCTTCTGCAATGAGAGAAAAAAGTGAAATTTTGATCTTGGCTCCTCTTACAGAGATTTGTACAAAGGCAAAAGAGTGTTTTGCTGCATTTCCCCTTTCCATCAGCACCTTTACAAATGGGTGAAAATGTTTAGAATTCAGGAAAGAGTCTATCAACTACTTAACGTGCAGATTAAATCAGTTTGCTCATAACTGTTACGTGAAGATGATAAGGGCTCTCAGCTGTCATTTTGTGTTTAGCTTGCCTCATGGCCTTTTGATCTCATCAGGGCTTAAGCTGTGGCATTCTGCAAAAATGAGCTGCGTGTGAAATGAGCTAAAGATAGGTGGTACCATCTGCTGAGAGGTTTCATCAAGCAGCTTACTAATGAAACACTCGTCCTTAGGGTTCTGAGCCACCGTGCATATGACAAGTTAGGTATTAGTTATCTGAGCACCTTTTTTAAATCCTCCTTCTAGTCTATACCTCTAACCTCTAATGGTTATATTTTCTGTTACCAGTAACTTCTCGTACCTTCATATTGTTAGTGATGTGATGATTACATATCAGTGTTGTGATAAAGTACACTTATACAGTATCACTCTAACAAGTAGCTAACTGGATGTGGAGGCATTATGTAAGCATTGAGAGGTGAACAGGTTTGTATTGGTGAGGAGGAGGAGCTTAATTTCAGATCATGACGGACTTGAGCATAATCTGTTGCATGTCAATATTTCAGTCTCAGTTTTTGCTTTCTTTCTTTCTTTCTTTCTTGCCTTTTTGTGTTTTTTTCTTATGTGTTTGTTTCTATAGTAACATCTTACACAGAGACATACACACTGGGACTTGTACATTATTTAACAAAAAAAAATCCGAAATGTATAATGGTTGCTATGGTGAGGTTTACTGTTAAAGGACGTTTGGTTAACATTTTTGGAAGGTGTCTAAGTGGTCAGCAGGTTTTGTGACACAGGAGAGTCTTGCAGATACTCCCAAACATTACGCATATCTATAGACACTTAAAAAGCATGACGCATCATTCAGTAATACAATAAAGCATGTGACTGTTGCCAAATTGCTGTATTATAAGAGAAATACAACACTTTGAGGCATGCTGTTGTAGGAAAATAAATACTTTTGTGAGGCAGTTACAGTAATTCTGACTCATTGTTGATTATGTTCCTATAATAGCATGCCCCGTTGTGTTTTTACTCCATACTTCATTGGTTGAATAAAAATATCTTAACATTTAGAAGAAGTATCTTTCTTCTGCTAATGAGAAACCTGAACTTTATGGATATTCTTGTACAAACAGATCCAATAGAATTCACTTGCTTGCAAGTTTATGTACGCTCACATAGTTGTTGTTGTTACTATAATTATTATTATTATTCTTTTTACTACATTGCTTAAAATGTATAAAGGTTCATGGCCTTTTCATGGCTGGGCAGCCTGAATCTTCCAACAAAGAGAATGAGCCTGCTTTCATCGTCCTCTCGTCTCACAAACCCTTATCTCTGTCTGTCTTTCTCCCTGTTTTTCTTCACACACATTCTCCTCTCTCTCTTTCTCCCTCCCTCTCACACACTCTCTCTCTCTCTCTCTCTCTCTCTCTCTCTCTCTCTGTTCACTAGTAGCTGCTCAAAGAGAGTTTTTCATGTCTGCTCGCTCGCAGCTGCTACATGTTAAATCTGGTCTTGATCATTAGACAGGCTCCTAATTTGAAGAATACGGAAAGTATCATCCACAATTTTTCAAGCCCAGTGGCGAGAACAGTTTTCTGCACCTTTAGTTTAGCGATGGAGAACGCCTTTGTCGTAAGAAACAAAGTGGAATTAATTGCTCTCTCTGAAGTCATTATGGCTTTGTGGTGAGCAGCGGCAGGCGACTCGCAGCCTGCTCTACACCTGTGGGCCGACTTTTCTCATGAGAACAGTGAAGGTGTGCGCTGCATCTCCGCTGTCTCATCACGTACAACCTGCTGCTGTCTGTGACTCACTCACTCACACACACTCAAAGCCTGCTCTTTCTTACTTTTTTGCTTTCCTTTTGTGTTTTTTTTTCTTTCTTTTTTTTCTTTTTTTATTGTCTTGCTTTCCTTTTTTTCTTTCCTCCTTTCTTTCTTGCTTTCCTTCTTTCATGCTTTTTTTCCTTTTTATTTCTTGCATCTTTCTTTCTTGCTTTTTTTGCTTTATCTCTCTTGTGCTTTCTTTTTCTCTTTCTCTTTCTTTCCCCCTTTGTTCAGGTTTTTCTTTCTGTCTTTCTCTCTCTCTGTTTGTCTACAAATCTATCTATCAACAAATCTGTGCTCGCTCCACTGGCAGCCACTCGTGTAGTGCGAGTGGTTCAGAGACGCAGTTTTCTCAGTCTGCAAGCTGTCGCAGATGCTCCAACATTTTCAAGCATGTTTGATATTCTCGGCACTGAATACCGTAGTGTGAACCTCTCCACAATGAGTAGCAAGAACAGTGCTGAGCAACAGCCAATGAGAGTCCAAGAGCAAATCAAATTCATCTGTTCTCATGCGGAGACGCACATACCTGAATCCAGCTCCATCCTCCATCTATTTGTGTGGGACGGCGAGGAAAAAAGAAAGAACAGTAATAATTGTTTCTATAAGAAATTATTTGGCTTGTCATACTCAAAAGCAAAAATAAAAATGGCATGGTTCCTGGTGTATAAAAATAGCTACGGTCATGGGTTAAAGAAAGTACACCCTCTTTCAATTCTATGTTTTTATTTATCAGGGCCTGAATATCGATTGTGTGGTCCTCACCAACTTCTATAAACAAACAAACCTCAGGTGACAACAAAAAGCATAACAGATTTCAATACGTAGTCTTTTTTTTTTTTTTTTAAGTAAGCCAACATTCAGAAACCTGGTGGGAAAAATAAGTACACCCAATAATTCATTAACATGTAGAACTTCCTTTAGCAGCAATAACTTGAAGTAAATGTTTTCTGTAGGAGTTTATAAGACTCACATTGCTTTGGAGAAATTATTCTTCTTTACAACATTGATTCAGTTCATTGATGTTTGAGGGCATTTGTTTATGCACAGCTCTCGTATGATCCTGACACAGCATCTCAATGGCCTGTTGAGACCTGGACTTTGACTTTGGCATTCCAGCACCTTCATTTTTTCTTCTTTAGCCATTCAGTTGTCGATTTGCTGGTGTGCTTAGGATCGTTGTCCTGTTACATGCCCCAATTTCGGCCAAGCTTAAGCTGGTGGACAGATGGCATCACATTTGTCTCAAGAATCTTCTGGTATAAAGTGGAGTTCATTGTTGTCTCAGTGACTGCAGGTTTCCCAGGTCGAAAGCTGTAGCTGCAAAACAAGCCTAAATCATCATCCCTCCACCACCATGCTTGACAGTTGGTATGAACTGTTTTTGGCGATACACAGTGTTTGTTTTCTGCCAAACATGGCACTGTGCATGATGACCAAACTTCTCCACCTTGGTCTCAAGGAATTTTTGTTAAGATGTAATATTGCAAACCTAAGTTTTGCAAAACTAAATCCTATATTTTTGCCAAGAAGAGGCTTTTTCCCAGCCACCCTTCCATGAAAGCCATGCTTGTTCTTGTCTTTTTCTGATTGTGCTGTCATGAACATAAACATTTAATGTGCTTACAGAGGCCTGTAGGTCACATGATGTAGCTCTGAGCATTAAATGATCTGACCTTGGTCTGAATTTGGTTGGTTTACTATTTGGAAAAAAAAATGACTACATATTGAAATCTGTTGTGTTTTTTATTGTCACCTGAGATTATTTATTTGTTTATAGAGGAAAGAAACACATAATTGTTATTTAGGTGCTGATAAATAAAAACATAAAATTGAAGGAGCGTGTACTTTCCCATGACTATACATTTGCTTTCAGTATGCTTCCAGTTCTCTTTGCAGAACAGACATTACTTACTGCTTGTGTCTTATCAACCAATCCTTTCTCCACATTTTACCCTTATTTCCATTTTTCTTGCCAGATAGGCATAGTAGACAGCTTTTATATCTATTTGTGTGAGAAGTGCGACTGATGGGGATCAGTGCCCACTTGGCATTCAGAGAACCTTCCACTGACATGATTACTGCAGCTAATTAATGCTAGTCCTAAACCAAAATCTAACCTTAACCTCAGTAACCTCATTTAGAGTTTTAAATAAGCTGCAGTTTTGGTATTTAAAAAAAAGAAGCATTTGACCACGGCAGCAATGTATTTAAAGGAACTGGACGTATAATAATGTTAAGATAGTGAGCGAAAAAGCGTCAGGTGACCATTTTCTGTGTACGCACACAACATGGAGCTGCGATTTTAGTGACAGTGGCGTGTGACAAAGCAATAGCACGACAAGCGACACTGAGCTGAGACTGAGTTGATCTGAACTTTAGGCAAAGTGACAAATCCAAACGGTTGACATAAATGACTATTCATATGGTGTGCTTGGTACATTTTTTTCATTCCCTCTTTCACAACTTTAGTTCCTACCTGCAGTTAGTTTCTAGGTAATGCTTGACTCAAATATAAAATAAATATATAAATATATAAATAAATAAAAACTTCTAACTGTGTTTTAGTGTCATCCTGTCATGTATGACTTCTCATAAAACAAAGTTTAGAAGGAAGTAGCAGAGATCATTGGTGTCTCTGGAGAGTGTTTGTAGCTAATGCGAAGCCTGATATGTAAGGTACATCAAACAAGCAATTTTCACACTTTTTCAAAAATATTAGAATCCATTCTGAATACTTTTTAAAGATAAGTAAATCATATTCTGTAGTAAATCGTGCCATTGGCTATGCTTTTTGGCCATTGCGCTTTCTCTCAGCTGGATGAACAGTACACACCTACGTGCGTCACACGTGACTTGTCTCAGCAGTATGAGTGCAGGGTTAGACTCTCTGTGTTAGAATCACAGTTTAGCCTAACATAATGATCATAATGTGTAACAGTAGTGTGTAATAGTGTGTTAAAGGCTGCTTTGCATAGCTCATCTATTAACACAGATGGGGTCTAATGAGAGATTAAATGTGCACACTTTTTTGGTTTAGCACACCACTCTCACTCCACTGACTGTATCTCTTTTTGAAAATAGTCATTTTATTTGTCCAAGACAATGTCCTTTCAATCCGAAAAACTGCGCAGCATATAATTGGTAAAGCAGCTGGTCATGACTCATACTTCAACTGGCTACACGTTCCGGGCATTTTAATATTCACATTGTGTTGAGGTTGATAATTATTCTCTTCTGCTGGTGGAGGGAGGGAAATACTTAAATTCAACAAGTTCCCCTAATCGATTTTTAAATTTACTTCTACTCCATTAAGCTCATTTTAAATATTTGAGTTCTTCTTTTTTTTTTTTTTTTTTTTTTTTTTTTTTTTTTTTTTTTTTTTTTTTTTTTTTTTTTTTTTTTTTTTTTTTTTTT
>CM040985.1:22530031-22582531 GCA_022985145.1 Pangasius djambal | reverse complement strand
GGGAAAAACCCCCTATGGGTGTGATGGTCGGGTGTCCACATACTTTTGGACATAGAGTGTACATTGACAGCAAATGCTTTCTTATTATTAAGGTTCAATGTGTGTAATGTTTCCACCGTTGACTATTTGCTTTATTCATATTTTGTTCTTAATTTTTTATTTATTTATTTTTTAAACCTTGTGCAGTTTGGGACAGTTCCAGTGGGCATACCTACAGTGCAGTCTGTCCCAGCCATGTCTTCATCCTCCTCATCCTTTCCACCAGGACCCCCTCCTCCACCCCCTGTTCCTGGGGCTCCACCTCCTCCTCCCCCTCCTCCCCCACCTATGCCAGGCTGTGCTGTCATGCCCGGAGTGCCTCCTCCTTTTGGTGCCCCTCCTCCCCCTCCTCCTCCAGGACTAGGGGGTCTTATGTCCTCCCCCACCCGGTATGTGCTGCCGTTTGGCCTTCAACCCAAGAAGGACTTCAGGCCTG
The DNA here is from genome assembly GCA_022985145.1 of Pangasius djambal. Taxonomy (NCBI): domain Eukaryota; kingdom Metazoa; phylum Chordata; class Actinopteri; order Siluriformes; family Pangasiidae; genus Pangasius; species Pangasius djambal. Next base: position 22,582,056 of record CM040985.1, on the reverse strand, counting down.
AGACCATAATGAAGCGCCTCAACTGGTCCAAGGTAAGATTTACATCTGACTCTGTTCTCTAAAGGCTACCAACACTACCATATAGATTATGGTTTTCAGTACGTTACACAATGTATAGAATGTAGAAGCGTGTCGCATGTCTCATGGTATATATAGATCAGCCATAACAATAAAACCACTGACAGCTGAAGTGAATAACATTGATTATCTTGTTACAGTGGCATCTGTCCAGGGGTGGGATATATTAGGCAGCAAATGAACAGTAAGTTCTCGAAGTTGATGTGTTGCAAGCGGGAAAAATGGGCAAGAATAAGGATCTGAGCGGCTTTGACAAGGGCCAAATTGTGAAGGCTAGACGACTGGGTCAGAGCATCTCCAAAACAGCAGGTCTTGTGGGGTGTTCCCAGTATGCAGTGGTTAGTACCTACCAAAAGTGGTGCAAGGAAGGACAACAGGTGAATCGGCGACAGGGTCATGGGTGCCCAAGGCTCAATGATTCTCGTGAATCAATGGCTAAGGCTAGCTTGTCAGTCAGAAGAGCTACTGTAGTACAGATTGCTGAAAAAGTTAATGCTGGCTATGGTAGAAAGGTGTCAGAAAACACACTGCATCGCAGCTTGCTGACCCCCTGTCCACCACTGAAAGTACCTACAATGGGCACATGAGCATCAGAACTGGACCATGGAGCAATGGAAGAAGGTGGCCTGGTCTGATGAATCATGGTTTTGTTTACATCATATGGACAGCTGGGTGTGTGTGCGCATCACTTACCTGGGGAAGAGATGGCACCAGGATGCACTACGGGAAGAAGGCAAGCTGGCGGAGGCAGTGTGATGCTCTGGGCAATGTTCTGCTGGGAAAACATTGGATCCTGTTATTCATGTGGCTGTTATTTTGACATGTACCATCTACCTAAACATTGTAGCAGACCAAGTACACCCCTTCATGGCACTGGTATTCCCTAACGGCAGTGGCCTTTTTCAGCAGGATAATGCACCCTGCCACACTGCAAAAATTGTTCATGAACGGTTTGAGGAACATGACAAAGAGTTCAAGGTGTTGACTTGGCCTCCAAATTCCCCAGATCTCAATCCGTTCGAGCATCTGTGGGATGTGCTGGACAAACAAGTCCGATCCATGAAGGCCCCACTTCGCAACTTACAGGACTTAAAGGATCTGCTGCTAACGTATTGGTGCCAGATACCACAGCACACCTTCAGAGGTCGTGTGGAGTCCATGCTTCGAGGGGAGCTGTTTTGGCAGCACAAGGGCAACCTACAACATTAGGCAGGTGGTTTTAATATTATGGTTGATCGGTGTCTCTCTCTCTGAGACTAATCCTTTAGTCTGTCCAGTTTTCTCACCTCCTCTGTACAAACAGTTCAATCTGCTCAAGCAGGTCAGCTCAACTTTCATACTAGTATTGCCATCAACACCATATGCATGTGTCATCTTGAAGATGACTAACTAGCTGAGCTGAGTATCTCCTGTAACTAAGTGTAAACTGTGCCATATAGCGGCATTGCATTTTGGAGTTGAATGTTTGCTGTCTCCAATACTATTGTGTTGGATTTCTAATTAATATGAAATTTAATATTGCTGGAAAATAATGAGCAAAAAAAGAGCCTCTTGTTTTTTGACCGTTAAGCTTTATTTTTGAGAGAACTTAATTTCTGTCTTTTTAAGCTCTATTGTAATTGTGTAGAATATTTTCTTGGAATAACAGAATTGTCACTGGAATAACAAAAATACAGCATCACCTGACAAATCACTAAACACAGCACAAATACTTAAATATAAGCATATTCAACGTATTTCATGGTGGAATTTCTTTAATTTATGTCAAACTGGGAATATAATACACTACATACAATCTGCTCGTATGATAGATCCAGACCTGCTGATCTTTATGCATTTCGTGAAGGAACTCCACATTTTAACATTGGAGAATATTGCTATGAGTTATCACTCAAATAGGGCAAAAAAACAGTCTTTCCCCCCAATGAAAACGGCACACGAGCTACCTGGCATGTGAACCTGCAATTATTGACAAGTCGTGTGGGTGTTGTTATTAACGGACACCCTGAAAGCTCTGCTGCCTTCCCCCAGCTCACTTTAGTCTCTCGTCCTGAATTTCAAAGGTGCGCTGATGCACCTTTCCGTCAGAGTAAATGGAGAATAATTAAGTTCATTAATGTGAAATAAAATCTATCACTGGATGTTCAGCTTAGCTAACATTAGATATGTATAGAATTAACAGTTGCCTATGTTTATTAGTAGTGCCTCTTTTTCAGCCTAAAGCAATACCAGTAAGATTAAATAGGCCCCCAAGTGTAATGACTGTATATGTGAGTAGAAAACATGCCACTGTTCACTCCTGTTGTGTGGTTTTTGAAGCCTTTGTTGGGTGAAAATTGGAGTTGCCATTTTGCGAAAGTTGGAGCCAGAGTGTGCGCAGTAGAGCTCGTGGAGCCAGAGTGTGAGCACACAAGTTCCTTACTTAACATCACAGCACAACAGCAGTAAAAAAAAAAAAAAAAAAAAAAAAAGACAGCTGTTAGGGAAGCAACTGTGAAGAAAACTTCTGCTTCTCATTGCCAAACCTCATTAAATACGAGCTTTAATTTCTCATATCAAAAGGTATTGTCATACACCCTGCTTCCTTCCATTTGGAGTGATATTAGTTTGCCATATAGCTATTAATATTTCATCGTTGTGCTCTTTGCAGTCAACATACAGATGTTACCTAAAGTTAGCCATATGTTTTAGCTCATCTAAAACCTGTTTGCTAATTAACTATTAGAAGGATAATGGTGCTCTTTTGAGGGTTGTAGTGCCTGTAGATGACACTTTAGATGCAGTATTCATGTTTCCTTCCCCAAAACATTTATCTCTTATTTAACAAGAGCTGCGAAGTTGGATTGTGGGAAATGTGTGCACCCCTGCCTGTAGAAGCAGCTGCGTTACTACAGAAAGCAGCTGTGTTACTACTGCGAAGACATTAGCACATTTTTTCATTTCTGCATTTTTCTCTCTGCTCTCTTACACGCACAAATACAATAAAATGTTTTAAGTAAACAAAAATTTTTTTGCTATTTATAGCTGGAGCTTATGCTCTCTTTTAAGTGCTTGCTAATAGGTGTGTACGGAAATGTTTTTCCAAAGAAATATCCAGAAATTATATTAGTTTTTTTAACGACTTAGAGTTAATTTGCCAAATTTGCTTTCATGATTAAGTATAAAAAGATATCAAAATGTGACACTACAGATATTTTGCTTAAAAATGACTATCTACGGCTCTTCACTAATATGATTTAAAACACAGCAACTTCCTCATAGATCAGCGTATTTAAATTATAGGCAGAATTTCCACGCAAGTAAAATATGTAGCTTTCACATATTGACATGATGTCCATGTTACTACCAAAAAAAAAGTTTGTAAACGTATGTGTGTCTAGCTAATGAGTTTAGTGAGTAAACCTGCCTTTTAAAAAAAAAAAAAAAAATATTATTATTATTTTTTTTAAGGTATTTACTTATTGTTGCACTTGCATATATTATTTTACTTATGTGGAAATTCTGCCCTAAATTTCCATGAATTATTTCTTTCAGTGCGTTCAGGCCTGGTAGTTATGCATGATGCAAATCAAGCAGAGGATGAACTGATAATAAGTTAATAATAATAAGCATTTAGACTAATTCTAACCATCTCTTTTATTGTAACCAGACTCTTGGTCTCCTGATTCTTCAGTCATCTTACTTCTGATGAAACTGCAGTATTTTGGTGGCCCTCCAGGAAGATTTACAGCAGTTTTCACACGTATAGATTATATTCTGTCACATTTTCTCATCTGTTCCACTGCGGTCACTCCTAGCGAACTTTCTGCATTCATGTGCAAGTGCAGTGCTGGATTAACATGTTATTATGGTGACGGTATTAATTATCACTTGTGTTATAGCCGAGAAAAACATTTGTTCCCTCACCAACCTCTCGGTCTCTCTCTCTCTCTCTCTCGCTACAGAGTTACAGGACTGTGACTGTTACAAAGCACTGACGCTCGAGTCGCCTTCCATAAACGTCACATAAATGTCTCCTAACAAAAAAACATCACCACATCAACGATTATACGTTTTACTTTGTTAAACATTTTCAGAAATCCACTTATTATTACCTTAGATTGTGTGGAGCATTCGCTGTACAAGCCTCTGTGTATGAGCTGTTACTCTAGAAACGATAACACATTACAACTAGTGAGTTAATATATATCTTGATTCGCCTTGGAGCCAGAACTGTTGTCCTTGCCGCTGTTACAGTAACAGCGGCAAGGAGTAGTAACAATGAGGTAACACATCTTAAGCATATTAATAGTAATGAATAACAAGAATAAGACGTTTTATTTTGATGCATTATTGCAACCAAATATTATGAAAATGCAGCGGGATTCGATTTGAGTAAAATCTGTTTAATGGAAAGCACTCTGTAATATTGATTGTCACCGCTTGCTCCACTCTGCCTGCCTTAGAAACATTTCTGACACAAAAACACAGCACAGTTATTATACACTGTTCCTACCCTAGGAATGATCAATTGTTTGTCTGGGGCATGACATGGACTTGGAGGATAAATACCACCGAAGTGATTGAAGTACTTCTGTTTTGCTCGGACTAAATCTTCATATATTCTCAATTTTTTTTTTTATTTAAATAATTGGTGTTAAACTATTTGCTATTGTTTCTCACTATATATAATCATTTTAGTATGTCTGGAAGCTTTTTTTCTTTTCTTTTTAATTATTAAGAATTTTGATTGACATGTTCACAAGCTGAGCCTCATTTGATATCTCTCATGTCTCTGTGCATCGTTTGCTTTTGTTTTTTTCCTCTCTTTTGCTTTTGTCTTAAAGTAGCCTAAAATAGCACAGTTTCATTAGGAGTTATAATGATGTGGTACTTTCTCAGCTTTCTAAGATCAGTGTTCCTCATTATCCTGCACATTTTTCTTCCTATCTCTGGTTTTACCTTATTTGCTGTTTCTTATATTCATGTCTGCAACAAAATTATGATAGTGCTCTGACTTCTAGTTATAGGTGGGTTTTTTTTGTGTTTTTTTTCCTCTTTTTTTTTTTTTTTTTTTTTTTTTTTTTTTTTTTTTTTTTTTTTTTTTTTTTTTTTTTTTTTTTTTTTTTTTTTTTTTTTTTTTTTTTTTTTTTTTTTTTTTTTTTTTTTTTTTTTTTTTTTTTTTTTTTTTTTTTTTTTTTTTTTTTTTTTTTTTTTTTTTTTTTTTTTTTTTTTTTTTTTTTTTTTTTTGCATGACTGGTCTTTTTTATTTGAATGAGTGAGTGGGTGCTATGTGAGAAGAGGTTGAAGGAGCTGCTCTGTGTTGTTTGAGAATAGCCCACTCTGCTATGTCCGAGCATGCTGAGAGAGTTAGAGATGAACCACTCGAGGGCCACAGTCAGTCATCGTAGATAAAGAGGGAGGGGATCTTCTATAGCACACAGTGAATATTTGATTAAATATTTATTTTACTTTTTAACAAGTTTATCGTAAATGATTATTTGTTTGTATTTTCATGTTCAGTAGAAGCTCTTTAACATCTCAGTTGGTGGTTACATGAAGTTGAATGTTAGGTCATCGTTTCCTGCCTTGTGTGTGTGTGTGTGTGTGTGTGTGCGCGTCTGTGCGCGTCTGCATGTGTTTGTACCTATACCGAGATTTTCTGTTTTTTTTAAATTGCATTTCGATTCAGTGCTTTTAATTGGCAATGTCTTGCTATTCTGTTAATCGTGTGTCTGTGTGTGTCTGTGTGTGTGTGTGTGTGTGTGTGTGTGTGTGTGTGTGTGTGTGTGTGTTGTAGATCCATCCACAGAAAATGACTGAGAACTGTTTTTGGGTTATGGCCAGTGAGGACCGCTATGAGGACGAGGATCTGCTTGGCCGTCTAGCTCTCACCTTCGGCTCTCAGAGACCCGGTCAGTCCATGCTTACCTTCCTACACACTCCTACGCATCCACATTTACAGTCGTGATTGTCTTATGTAATTGTATGACTGAATGCCACTCATAATAGTGCACAGTGCAATAGTGCAATCTACAGTCTCATCTGGCATCTATTGAGGACAACACTCAAGAATTAATGGCAACAAGCGACCCAAGTAAAGCGGAATGATTAAGTGAAAGATTTTAAGACAAGGGGGAAGCTCTTATTTTCGTACCTGCCACATGAATCTGAAATGGTACTCTGTTAGGTATGTAGTGCATGCGCACTCTACACAATGCACAGGGTTCATGAAGCCCTCATAGTTCCATATCTGGGGAGAACTGGGATTGATGCTGTTCTTTTCCATTCCAAAATGATTTAACCCTGATTAGTTCAAGTTGTTAAAAAAATCTATATACTCACAGGCACACATTTAACACCCTCCTCTTCCATGGCCTTTCTTTAGAACCGTGGTTCTTTATGGTGCAATTTCGCAGTGTCTGTTATGATGATTAATCGTGAAGTCGGAGTCTTTTTCTGCTCCTCTCACTCCTTATTTCTGATTTCACCCTCTCCCAGTACACTGATAAGATTACAGTTTAGCCACATCTACTCTTGCATGTTTACCAGTCTATTTGTTTTTAATAAACCAATTTTGCTCAAGGACTCACTTTCTGAACAGCATTATGGGTGATGAGTGATGAATTCCTCTTCATATGGAAGGGCACAGGATTATATAAAAATTGATATTTGTGAATAACTTCCTATTCATATGTACAGTCAGGGCTGTTAATGAAGAAAATCCTCAAACGAATATCTATCACAACTCTTAGTTGCCTGATGCAAGTTTCATAACATTTTTTTAATGATGTGTGTTTGCTTGATGTAGGAAAAAGGCTTTGAATAAATGTATGTCATTTCTGGCATACTTTATTTTCACTCTCTTTAAATTATGTATCGGTTTTCTGTAAGAAAAATTCTGCATGCAAGTAGCCTAGAAAAAAATCTTTTTGCGTACATACACCTACGCAAAAAAGATATTCGGTCTCAGTTTTTCACAGCTCAACACATTTCATGTTATTGTACATGTCATTTGGTAAGTCTATCTTTAGACAGAACATATATCTTTGTTCACATCAGAGGTAAAACAATCAATTCGGTATTTCAGCTTTAATTCACTATATTAGAATTCCTGTGGGTCAACAGTTTACATACACCAAGTTGACTGTCTCTTTAAACAGTCAGGAAGATTGCAGAAATTAACACACAGCGTGTGTTTTAGTATCCTTTTGAGAACTTTCTATTGACGTTATGTTTACTGTGGCTAATAAATGCTAAACCTAAAACAAAGCCAAGCCTTAACTAACAGTACCCAGTAGAAAATCTACCTGTCTGTCTGTCTGTCTGTGGAAAGATGTGCTTTTCCTTGGGTACTAGTCAGATGTCCTCACAAGGTCAAAACTGTCAGATAGTCTTATCCCATTCCTGTCTACTAAGATATTTGAAAAGAAAAAAAAAAGTCTGGAGGGAGTGTGACTATACTTTCAATTAAGCACACACTTCAAAACTTAAAATAAGACAAATAGCGAAAGCTTTTACGTGGTAGGGAAACATTTTAAAATGTTAATGTAATGCACTGGGGTGGAGCGGTTGTGTTTTATTTTTCCACTACAGTAAATCAGACTTAATTATGTTAATATACTCTACTCACCCTGGGAGCTGGGAGCTGGGAGCTGGGAGGATTACTCCATAGGGGGTAAACCCTATTAAAGTACAGTGATTATTAATGGAATAATCATTTATGATAAATTAACCTCAATTTCAACAGTTTATGCACCTGCTGTTCTGGGCTTAAACACTATCAACTCTACTGATCTTTTCTTTGATTCACTATTTATAGTGAAAGAGGGTCAAGGCTTCTGCCTTTTAAGGCAGCTTACTTAAAAACTAAAATTTCTTTCACCCTGTGTGCTCTTCAAAGATGGTAATGCATGTTGAGTGCTTTTGCTTCTGTTTTATTTCAGCCTTTTCTGTGTACTGCATCTTAAACATCTCTCCTTCTTGTGCTCTCTCTCTGTCCCTGCCTCATGCTTTTCTTCTGCTCTTTGCTGAGCACACTTCACCCTCTCTCTCACTGTTCATCTCCATTGCTCCTAACGCATGTTCCCTGGTTTAAATCATCACTCAAACACTCTCAATTTCCCACAAGTGCTCTGACATCTGTGTTGTGTTACTGAACTACAAGTACATGGCTCCCTGTTGCTCCTTTCTGTATGCGGCCTTGTTACCATTTTATTTCCTTCATTAATAATGAGGCCATCTCCTCATTCTGCTGCTAAAAGAGCTGCTGCTGTTTACTCATCCTACATCTAGAACAAGAATTGTATTACTGTTTGAAAGACCAACGAATTGAACATGGACATCGAGCCTTTAGGCCTCAAATCAGCGGTTTTGTCGTTGACGTATTTATTTATGCACATACAAGCTCTTACTGTCTGATTTAAAATTAAATTAGATAGTAAAATTACCTATTAAACAAAGCTGCGAATGCCTGCGTGAATGTGTGTGCAAATGCGCATATATACATGGTGCAATGGACTCCTTCACACCCAGTTTTCCTGGGATAGACTCCAGATCCACCACGATCCTGACCATGAGAAAGTGTTAACTGGAGATAAATGAATGAACATATGAATGAATCAATAGTGCTAGGGTATTAATGAGCCTGTCATTGTATACTGCCTCAGACAGAACTAACATTAGCAATAAAATGGTCTTTAAATGGTCTAGCTTCCTCAAGTAAAGTTCAAGAGAAGGCAACTATCATAATATAATTAAAAACATTTGATAAAAGTTCTGTTTTCACTAATATTTAGCTGGATTTAACAGTCCAAGATCTCAAGCCTCAGTGTAATGCCCTGGTAACGTGTAGTTAACACAATTTGGCATTAATTCACAGAAAATGATTGACTCCAGTGGTGCCTGTTTATGTGGATTTATTCAGGGCCCTCAAGTCTGTGGGCTTCAAATAATAACTGTGCTTTCATCACAACAAAGCTTTAACATTCAAATATGGATTATTTCTCATTTGGCTATGCATGTGTTATGACTAGTAGTGACACACTGACAATACACACACACACACACACACACACACACACACACACACATACACATTCTTTTCTCTTTTTGTGACAGGCTCCATCCTGCACCTTGATGTGTTAAATTTCTAGCTTCCCGTTAAACTGTGAATGGATCTGCCTCAACACTGTAATTCTCTGACGTTCCCTGCTTGTTGACTCCCCTACGTCTGTTTCAGACTAATATGATTTTGCTGTCCCTTTAAGAACTAGGTCTGAGACACTGTGCCTCTTGTGGCTAAGGCCTCCCGGCGTGTACTTTATATGGTTGGTTAGTTTTGATGCTGTGTCTCTGTGTTAGGTCTCTAAGTTATTGCTAAAGTGGGCTTGTTTCTCTCTTGCCTCTGCAGATGTCACATTGACATGAATTAGAGAGGGAGCAGGTGTGTGTTTGTGTGTGTGTGTGTGTGTCAGTCATTTAGAGGGGAAGATTGGGGTGTATAAGTGTGTGAACACATGTGTTTTGGGTGGCAGCAGGCAACATCTGCAGGCTTGTAAATTCCCCCAGATGTAGTGGAGGCCCTGGGGAGCAGGTGCTGGAAGTTTTGTACTGATCACATAATCCAAGGCTTAAGAAGAACAGGACCGGATCTGAGCACATTTAATGCATGTTTATATTAAGTTCTGTTTCAGTTACATTACAGACTGTTTCTTGTTATTAACACACACTTTGTTAAAGCTCAGCTGCCAGCCACAAAATTGTGATGTGTGCACACCATTTACTTTTGTCATGCTCTCAATTTACCTTTTTATATCCTCTAACTGGTAGTATTAAGCCCATGTTGTTGTTTTTCCCCTTTAAAGATTTAATAGATTAATCCTTGTAAATGTCTTTGCACTAACATTATTTGCTGAATTCTCTCTGATGAAGGTTTTTTGTCCAAAACGTTCTGTTGTCCTGGAACGTGTGTTTACTTGTGTACTATCTGTTAGGTGTTCAGTTGAGTTGAGATGTGATGACTGTAAAGGCCACAGCATATGATTTACCCTCATCAGCTCATCCTGTGAGCCTCGTGCCCTGTGGGTAAGAAGAGTCCGTGTGGAAATTAAGGCTGCATCATGTCATAGTCATTGAATTGACTATATTCTCCAATTTGCTTTCAAATCATTTACAAAAATTACATCTACATATTTTTTCTCATATGTGGTATTTAGAGTGTTTGAATCGAACTTCTGTGTATTTGCTTCCTGTGTGTTATTACATTGGGAATATGTGAACTCCCAGACTGAGGCTGATTGCGAGAAGTGGTCTCAGTCTTCCAAGCAATCCTCAGAGCAGTTCAGTTGCAGTGAGAGCATGATTGGTTTTTTTTTTTTTTCATTTTTTCCTCCTAATCTCTCTGCTTTTGCTTTCTTCCTCTTACTCTGTCCCCCTAATCTCTTTTCCTTTCTTCTTCTCTTCTCTTCTCTTCTCTTCTCTTCTCTTCTCTTCTCTTCTCTTCTCTTCTCTTCTCTTCTCTTCTCTTCTCTTCTCTTCTCTTCTCTTCTCTTCTCTTCTCTTCTCTTCTCCTCTCCTCTCCTCTCCTCTCCTCTCCTCTCCTCTCCTCTCCTTTCCTCTCCTCTCCTGTGAATGTTTGTCCCTCAGGATATATCATTGGCTGCCTCTGTCACCTCACACAGCTGTTAACCACAGCTGGCACTACTGTCCGGACCCTGCAGTTGTGTGTGTGTGTGTGTGTGTGTGTGGAAGAGAAAGAAGCAGATGTGCATGTGAGACAGTGGGCAAAAGACAGACACATCTGTTCACAGATATATGTCAGTGACATTTGATCTACACGTTTGCTTGGTTTTTGTTTTGTATGCTTTACGGAGATTCTGATTTACTGATAATAAGCAAGTCTAGACGAATAATGAAGATTCTCTTTCTGTTCCTCTTTCTCTCTACCTTTCCTTAAATGCCCATTTATCTACTCTATTAGACTGAAACTCTCTGAAACTGTTCTCCGTCAACTATCTGACCTGTAGGCTTTAGCAGCTGACTCATGCCTGCCTCTCTCTATACACACACACACACACACACACACACACACACACACACACACTTTCTCTTTTACCCACGTAGTTTTGTTTTTCTTGCGTCATACTTTCTTGCTGTTCTTTCTCTCTGAGACTGTTATTTTCTCTCTCATTTTCGTTTAATCACATTCTTGTGCCTGTTTTTCTCTTTTGTTATGTAAGATTTTTTCTATTCTAATTTCACAAAAGCTGAAAGTGTTTTGTGTCTATTTTGTAAAGAAAGCTTTAAAAACAGCAACTATAAAAAGGCGAGTAATTGACACTTAATCATAACTTTTAGACAACTGGACATGTTTGTTTTCAACTAGTTGCTATAATTTGTTTAGCTTTCTCGCAGTCTTTCACAGTTGACCTGCTGTGTTTGACTCACCAGGAGAATTGAGCTGCTTGTGTTTGGACAAAAGAAATTTAGGAGATGGAACTGCATATTATGATGTTTTTGAATGTGCAGAAACATGGTTTAGTCTGCAAACATTTCAGTGCTTCAGAGGCTTTGAATTGTTTGTAAATGCTTTTTTTTTATTCTTTTATGTTGAAAGTTACTTTATGCTCTGTCTTTTAAATCATCTGTATTGTGCTGCTGTAATAACTATTGCACCAGAAACAAGGTTCCTTTCTTCCTTCCTTCCTTCACTTTGTTCTATCCTTCCTTCTTCACTCCTTCACTTTAGTTCCTCCCGTTCTCTCTTTAGTTCCACCCTTCCTTCTTTCCTCCATCCCTTTAGTTCTGTCCTCCCTCCCTCTATTTGCTTCCAGTCTTCCCTCTCTCCCTTCATCTCCTCCTTTTTCGCCTCCCTTTACTTCCTTCCTTCCTTTTAGTTCCTGTCTTCCTCCTTATGTTCCTTCCTTCCTTCCTTAGTTCCTTAATTCTCTGTCGCCCAATAACTCCCTTACTTTCCCCGTGCTTTTCTTTTCCTTTCTAGCTTCCTTGTCTCTCTCTCTCTCTCTCTCTTTGTGGGTGTGGTGTGTGTAGTGTGTGTTTGTGTATTGTGTGTGTGTAGTGTATTAAATAGTGCAGGTGAGCTCAACCAGTAACGTCACCACTATGGGGGAGACTGTGGCTCCTTGCCATTCTTTCTTTCCCTCTGTATGCTTTTTAGCTTTCGTTACGCTTACCTGTAGTCCCTTTTTTACATTCTCGCAGTTCTTATCTCACACACACACACACACACACACACACACACACACACACACACACACAGATCTAATGTCTGGAAGCAAGCTTGGCAGTGCTGATCCAGACAGGGTATTATAGCAAGCAGCTACAGAGTCGAATGGCTTTTCTTCATTCAGCTTAACACTTTTTCCTTTGGTGCATTTCACCTGCCAGTGAAAGCAAGAGCTGCAGATCAGTGCAATCTCGCCTTAGCCACTTGCTCAGATGTTATGCTGTGTATGGTTTAATACTGACCTTGCTGCTGTTCACAGTGCTGGTCTGTGTGTATGCAAGTTGTGAATAGATTTTTAACTTCATGGCTGTCCAGTAGGCCGACGTGTCCTCACGTTGTTTCAACACGTCTGTGACTGATGTTACAGCATAGCAGAGAGAGGAAAGGTACGGTATGCAGTGACATTTAAAAAAGGTCTGAAATGACACACATAAGTGGAGTAGTGCGTAGGCAGGCGAGTGTGGTACTGAGCAATTCAAGGGATTTGCACTCATTTAGCTGTTTGGAGGGGCGGGAAAGAAATAAGTCTGTAACAGTGCAGTCATGCTTTTTTATTTTATTTTTATATATATTTTTTTGGGTACTTTGTGACAAGTGTCCTCTTAATGCACAATGACAGGCTTTCTGTCTGTGTGAAATGAGGGGAGACCTGGAATGATAGAAGGCATGTAACTTAATGTTTTATTATAACTATTGTGTTGTTATTATATATATTATAAACAAACAATTAACAAATTAACAAATGTTTGTAGGTGACAGTTCATTTAGTTGCTAATGTGTGTATACACTATTAAGTGATCAACTCACTTAATAGTGAGTGACCCATACTTGGAATTTGTGCTCTGCATTTAACCCATCTAAGTGCACGCGCGCACACACACACATGCGCGCACACACACAGTAGTGAACACACACACCCGGAGCAGTGGGCAGCCTTTTTTGCTGTGGCGCCCGGGGAGCAGTTGGGGAAATCGGTGCCTTGCTCAAGGGTCTCACCTCATTCGTGGTATTGAGGGTCTCAGAGAGCGCTGGTCATTCACTCCCCCCACCTAAAATCCCTGCCAGACCTGAGACTCGAACCCACAACCTTCAGGTTCACCTTTGGGTTGCAAGTCCGACTCTCTAACCATTAGGCCACGACTGCCCCATTTTCAATAATTTTCAATAAATGTAGTACTATAATGTGAAATGGTTCAAAATACAGCCACAATACAATAATACAGTAATTTTTGGATTTATTACAAAGATATGCGGTAGGGTTATATTTTTAAGAGCATAATTCACAAGTTTGTAGATGAGAAAGTAAAACCCCAAACACAATGGGGAAGAAATGTGCGATTATATAATGAGATTTGGCGTCCAGTGTGTGGGGGGGGGAAAGGGTGAATGTGTTGCATAGTTGTGCGCATGTGCAGATGTAATTTTTGTCTCATTCATGCAATACAGTGAAGTTGAGCTGGCAGCTGATCATTGCCAAGTGCGTTCATTAATAAATCCGGCTACGGCAACGAGATGAGCGTGTGTTGACCTGTGTGGTCTTGACTCATGTTTAAATAGTATCGCATTACTTTTGCCATGTTGTTGGCTCTCTGACATTAGTATATCCCCATATTTCTTCACTGTTGCTCTGGCAGAGTGTGTGTGTGTGTGTGTGTGTGTGTGTGTGTGTCCCCGCGTGCGCATGCGCTTTTCCCTCCTGCACAGTCTCTCTATACTCACACCCCCCTTTGAAACTTTGGAAGAACAGCTTGCCCTTAATAGCACAGGTTGTGAAATATTAAACATATTAAAACATTATTTAAAAGTTAATCTTGGGTCTTGGTACTGGCGCCATTCAAATGCTGCATACTTAATATTTCATAACCTGTAGGAGATAAAATCAGCTGACCTTTCGTGGAAGGTCTTGGACCTCTCTTTTATTTATTTTCCCCATACAGCTGTTCATGTATTGCTCTGTCTTACTAAAGCCTTAGTGAATAACCATTCAAAAGTATTTGAATTATTAATAAATTAAGCTAACGAATAGGTTTCAGGGTCGACATATATCCTCACAAATATTTGTCTTACCACAGTGGTATAATTCGCCTCTCCTCTTGCTGCAGAAACCTTCAGTAAAGCACTATCTTCTCCTTCTCCGAAAACCCCCCCAACACCCCCCCCCCCCTTTTGTGTGTGTGTGTGTGTGTGTGTGTGTGTGTGTGTGTGTGTGTGTATATATATATGTGTGTACATATATCACCTGATTTGGATGTAAATGCCCTCAAATTAAAGCTGACAGTCTGCAGTTAAAGCACATCTTGTTCGTTTCATTTGAAATCCATTGTGGTGGTGTATAGAGCCAAAAATGTTAGAATTGTGTCGATGTCCCAATATTTATGGACCTGACTGTGTGTGTGTGTATGTATATATATATATGTATATATGTGTATATATATATGTATATATACACACACACACAGTCATGTGAACAAATTAGGACACCCCATTAAATATTCAGTTCTTTATTAAGAAATGTCAACAAGTCAGTTTCTGATCTTGTTTTAATTTGTACCTGTAGATGAAAGTGATGTAATTGCATGTAAACAACAAAAAATCACTTTGTTTTCACTTATTAAACAAAAGAAATCAACAAAAATGAGTATTTCAACTGAAGAAAAAGTTAGGACACCCTATGCCCTAATAGCTAGTGTTTCCCCCTTTGGCTGAAGTAACCTCGATGAGACGTTTCTTGTAGCCATCTACCAGTTTCTGACATCGACTGGAAGAAAGTTTCCCCCACTCCTCAATGCACAATTCTTTCAGCTGTGTGATGTTTGAGGGGTTTCTTGCATGCACAATCCGTTTCAAATCACTCCACAGGATCTCAATAGGATTTAGATCTGGGCTTTGACTTGGCCGTTCCAGAACTCTCCATTGTTTACTTCTCAGCCAGTGCTTGGTGGATTTACTGGTATGTTTTGGGTCATTGTCATGTTGCAAGGTCCAGTTCTGCTTCAGCTTCAATTTTTGGACAGATGGCCTCACATGTTCATCAAGCACCTTCTGATACAATGTAGAATTCATAGTGGATTCTGTGATGGTGAGCTGGCCAGGTCCTGCTGCAGCAAAGCCCCAAACCAGAACACTTCCACCTCCATGTTTCACAGTTGGTATGAGGTTCTTTTGCTGAAATGCTGTATTTGATTTATGCCAAACATGCCCTCTGTTATGGTGTCCAAATAATTGAATTTTAGACTCATCTGTCCAAAGCACATTATTCCAGAAGTCTTGGCCTTTGTCTGTGTGTTCTTTGGCAAACTTCAGTCTTGCCCTCATGTTTTTCTTAGACAGTAAATGTTTCCTCCTTGCACACCTCCCATGATAATTAAAGTTGTGCAGTCTCTTTCTGATTATAGATTCATGCACTTTGACATCAACTGTAGCAAGAGCTTGCTGTAGGCCCCGTGATGATATTTTAGGGTTTTTGGAGACTTCTTTAAGCATCTTGCGGTCTGCTCTTGGGGTGAATTTGCTTGGACGCCCTGACCTGGCCATGCTGGCAGTCGTTTTAAATGTTCTCCACTTGTAAATGATTTTCTGGACAGTGGAATGGCTGATTACAAATTCTTTTGAGATCTTTTGATATCCCTTACCAGACTCATAAGCATCAACCATCTTCTTTCTGAAGGCCTCAGAGAGCTCTTTGGATCTCACCATGCTGATACCTCTCACTTCAACAATTAAGAGCAAACCAAACTAAATGTCTGAGGTTTAAATAAGGCAAGCCTCCTTCAAAATGCTCTGTAACGATGTTCTAATAATCTGCACCTGATGTGATACACCTGTAGGTCATTTTAGCCATTTAAAGTACTAATAAATGTGGGGGTGTCCTTACGTTTTCCTCACAAGAAATTGGATTTTTTTTTTAACTTATGTTTTACAGATCATTTTAAAAAGACTTTTCTTTGGTTTTATTTGTTTAGTTATATTACTTGAATCTCCCAGTATTGTTAAAATGAAGATCAAATGTCCATATATTTAACTAGGTAAAATAAAAAAAAAAAAAAAAACACAGAATTTCATGGGGTGTCCTAATTTTTTCACATGACTGTGTGTATGTATATGTATATGTGTATGTGTATTGAGGGAGAGAGTGAGAGAGAGAGCGATAGAGACTTATGTAATTTCAGCAGAGGGAGTGGGTTTTTTGGTCTGTTTGTTTGTTTGTTTGTTTTTTTTTGTTTTTTTTTCTTGGTTAGAGGGAAGGCTTGTGAATGTTCTCATTGTAATTCCTGTTCACTTGGCAGGCATCAGATGGCTCCAAATATTTAAAAATGGCTCCTGTAAATTTTGTATTATTTTCCTTGTTTATGACCAATGTATTATAGCACCGGTGTAACACACTGGAATTCAGTGTATGGGGCATGCTTCCATAGGAACTGCAGTACAGCATGTTTGAGGGTCGAGATAAATATATATATATATATATATATATATATATATATATATATATATATATATATATATATATATATATATATATTTATCAGACCTGCCAAACTTTACACATTTTGTGTAGGCGCTTTGTGTTTTCACTTTAGAGTAGGAACACAAAAATATGCCTAAGAGCTGTCTTCATTTTTCCCCAAATATATACGGCAGATGAGCCAATTGATTGGCAGTTATTTTGTTAGTATTGATGGGTATTGTCAGTAACTGAAGCCCTTGCCCATTTCCCCTATCTCAGATTAGTAATGTTTTGGCTCATCTCAGTCTTCCAGCTGATGTGCTTTCTGTCTAGGTAAATAGAGAATAATTTTTAGTTCATTAATGTGAAATAAAATTTATGTTAGCTAACACTTAATAGGTAATATTTAGGTCAACAATGAAGAGAGAGAATTCATTTTTAATTAATTAATTAGTTAATGGTAATGATAATTGGACAGCCATCTAAAACGCTGTTTGTTCGCTTTGCAGTTTTGTGCCCAGCGTCGACGTGTTCAAACAGTTTGAGCAGCAGCAAATCAACAGTCAGCCACATGGAACCGTTTCATGGTTTCTGCAAGGGACATTAGAAATACGATTTGTGAAAATGTTGTGTGATATATATTTAGTGTTTACTGTGTTTACCAGGTGATAAGCCTTGGCCTTTATTTATTTATTTATTTATTTTTAATTAATTTATTATTATTTATTATTATGCATTAGTTTGAGTATTGATTTCTTTTTTGTTTGTGGGGTTTGGCGGGGTCTGAAAAACTGGGAAGTGGACCTCGTGGGAAAAAAGTTTGAATATGTCTGGTGTAACATATTAACTATAATGGTATCATAACATTAGAAATTAGACAGCGATTTAAGTATTTGTTATGGTATTTAAAAAGAAAAGTGTGATAACGTTTGCTAATCATGAGGCACACTTTTAGGTAAGATTGCATCTATTGGAAAATCATTGCTTTCCTGCTAAGCGCCTCAAACCTATATTGCTTCAAGAGATGCTCAGTATGTTCTGAACGAAACCACTCATAATTTTTCTACCCTGATTTTCTACTTGATTTATATAATTTTCCCTTCTTCTCTTTTCCTTCTAGATAGATAAGCGTATATTGGTGTTTTCTACTCTTGTATTAGTCCAGGTTAGCAGCTAATTTCAGCCTAGAGTCTGTGGCCTACACCGCTATTCCTGTAATTATCTGACAGGTAGAAAAACAGCGGAAAGAGAACAATGAAATACAAGCATGAGGGAGGCGAGGGTGATAACGAAGGGAGGGCTACTTCTCCTTTAACTGCAGCTCTTATTTGGACTCTGGGCACGCTTTCTATTTCTCTCCGCTGTGCTTTTCTGATGCTATCTCTTACGCCTACATACAGCAGAAACATTGCATTAGCTTATTTCTCCAGAGATTAAGTCTTATATCTCTCATAAAGCAATTTTCCAATGAAACACAGATAATGTGAGACTGAGGAACTCTTGGGTAGAAAAGATAGTTAGTGTGTTATGGATGTGCTGCTACGGTCTAGCTTTCTGGACTTCAGCAGGAGGAAATTGTGCTCTAGGCCCTTAACACATTCCATTTTGAAAGCGCAGCATGTAGATGTATGGATATGCATGGTTAAGAATGTGTGATCCAATCAGGGCAGTACATCATTGTGACAGGAGCTGTAGTGGTCTCCCTTCTCTAAACACACATACACACACACACACACACACACACACACACACACACACACAGAGCTAATATGTGATAAATTCAAACTGAAACAATGGTCCGAGGATACTGAAGCCATGAGCTTGTGGAGTAAGTGCTGAGATATAAATTTTTGTTTTGAAATTTTAGAAAACCTTGGAGAAAAGGTGTGTATGCGTGTGTGTGTGTATATCTATAGCTTTTGATTTATCGATGTCCCCACAAGAATGGGAATATCTGACAGTTTTGACAAACTGCTTTTTTAAATGAATGAATTAACCTGTTTGTTTGTTTGTTTGTTTGTTTGTTTATTATTTTAAACAAAAACTGCAGCTTTTATTTAAAAAACAAAAAAAGCCTATAGGATCTGGGAGTGTGTGTGTGTTAGGGCTAGATGACATTGATGAAAATGTGATATGTGAAAAAGTGTAAAGGATATCCCAATGTCAATACATGTCATAAATTAAGGCTAAAATGAATATAAATGTTTTTCATAGCATTAACAGGAAACAATACTTTTTCATATAATGAGCCTAGAACTCAATTTGCAACTTTTTTTTTTTTTTTTTAATATAAAGTACAGATGCCCCTCAACATTTCAATACTAATTCCTCTCCTATTCCTCTGTAAATTCACGCATAAGAAGACTAATGTAAACTTCGACATGATCGACTTCAATTCATATAATTTGCATGGATTACTGCATATACTGGAATATACTGTTGAGGTTAAATTGCTTATTTTTATTACATTGACAGCATTTAGCAGACACCCTTATCCAGAGCGATTTATAGAAGTCTCTATAAAAATCACATCTTCAGGCTAGTTCACTTTTCATGAAAACCACTCATTTTATATTATTCGCATTAATTAAAGAATATGAAAAATTATTGAATTATTGAAATCATTGAATTCAGGTGTTCCAATCACTTCCATGACCACAGGTGTATAAAATCAAGCACTTAGGCATGCAGACTGCTTCTACAAACATTTGTGAAAGAATGGGTCGCTCTCAGGAGCTCAGTGAATTCAGGCGTGGTACCGTGATAGGTTGCCACCTGTGCAAAAAGTCCATTCATGAAATTTCCTCACTACTAAATATTCCTCGGTCAACTGTTAGTGGTATTATAACAAAGTGGAAGCAATTGGGAACAACAGCAACTCAGCCACGAAGTGGTAGGCCATGTAAAATCACAGAGCGGGGTCAGCGGATGCTGAGACACACAGTGCGCAGAATAATAGCTACAGAGTCAATAGCTACAGAGCTCCAAACTTCGTGCAGCCTTCAGATTAGCTCAAGAACAGTGTGTAGAGAGCATTCATGGGTTTCCATGGCCAAGCAGCTGCATCCAAGCCTTACATCACCAAGTGCAATGCAAAGCGTCGGATGCAGTGGTGTAAAGCGCCGCCACTGGACTCTAGAGCAGTGGAGACGCGTTCTCTGGAGTGATGAATCACGCTTCTCTGTCTGGCAATCTGATGGACGAGTCTGGGTTTGGAGGTTGCCAGGAGAACGGTACTTGCCTGACTGCATTGTGCCCAGTGTAAAATTTGGTGGAGGAGGAATTATGGTGTGGGGTTGTTTTTCAGGAGTTGGGCTTGGCCCCTTAGTTCCAGTGAAAGGAACTTTGAATGCTTCAGGATACCAAGACATTTTGGACAATTTCATGGTCCCAACCTTGTGGGAACAGTTTGGAGCGGGCCCCTTCCTCTTCCAACATGACTGCGCACCAGTGCACAAAGCAAGGTCCATAAAGACATGGATGAGCGAGTTTGGTGTAGAGGAACTTGACTGGCCTGCACAGAGTCCTGACCTGAACCCGACAGAACACCTTTGGGATGAATTAGAGCGGAGACCGAGAGCCAGGCCTTCTCGACCAACATCAGTGCCCGACCTCACAAACGCACTTCTAGAAGAATGGTCATAAATTCCTGTAAACACTCTCCTAATCCATGTGGACAGCCTTCCCAGAAGAGTTGAAGCTGTAATAGCTGCAAATGGTGGGCCGACTCCATATTAAACCCTACGGATTAAGAATGGGACGTCATTAAAGTTCATCTGCATGTAAAGGCAGATGTCTCAAAACCTTTGGCAATATTGTGTGTGTGTGTGTGTGTGTGTGTGTGTGTGTGTGTGTGTGTGTGTGTATAAATTTGTTTGTTTTTTGCATATTTTTTCTCCATTTATACCAGCCAATCTTGTTGCTATTTGCCTGCACTGTGCATGCTTTTATTCGTGACTGAATCACATTTTTAATGTGGGTATGGTGGCCATGCCCTTACAACTCGTTTTTTTTTTTATGTTCACTGTCCTTTTTAAACCTCAATACAGTTTATTCCATTAAATGATGTAGCATGAATCCTGACCTCTGTTCAGCCTGAATGTGGAGCACTTTGTCTGTGGAGTGCAAATATCTGCCTTAATTATTGATCTGTGTTTTGTATTTCTGTTGAAAACTTGAACAATAAGGAGGGAACAAGTGCTGTGAAGCGTTTGTGCCCTTTCCCTCTTTGCTTAAAGGAACAGACATAAGTGCTCTTTTTGGAATGCGTGCCAGTTTTAAACCATTCTTCTCAAATATTGGTCCTTATTTGTCTTCCATTTACCTCATTGACTATTAGAGGAGGTGAACTCCATTATCCTTTAGCCTTTCAGAGTTGTTCATTAGGGGATAAAAAAACCTCTTTTCACCTTCAACTAAACATTATCAGGTACCTACGTAAAATTATTCTCTGCTTTTTATTCTTACTGTACCATACGTCACCACTTGTCTGTTAAATGTGTTTTTTTTTTGTCTTCACCAAATTGATTTTTGGGACCACTGATCTGTGGTTTTATTTTTAATGGTACCTGGGATGCTTTAAATCAATATCTGAATAAATGACTCCACCAGGGGGTGATGTGAGTGGTGAAATTGTCTCCTGTTGAGAGCTCCTTGGAAACCAGGAGGAGAAACAAGAAGAGAGAGATAGGCAGGGGCATATATATATGAAGATGGGGAGGAATGAGTGTATCTGTCTTTTTAAACACTTTGCATGGGGCCCACATGCACCATGTGGTGTGAGAACACAAGACATATGAAAGCTGATGATCGCTGCTCATTGTATCATTTGGTTCGACTGTATTTGTTTAGCCAATTGTCATTCCTCAGCGATTGCCCCCAAGAGTAACGAAATCATACAGAAAAAGTCCTGCCTAAGATAGAGCTCAATTTTGATACAAAACAATCCTGGACAGAAGGACATGGCAGGTAGCGTTCATGATTCAGATGAGATTTTGTCCTCCATGTTGTCTGAAAACAACTGAGGCTCCAAACTGGTCTTTAGGTTATTACTGGAAATTCAAATTACATGTATACTGAATGCGGTTTTGTTCTGAATGTGAAGTCCCCTTCCTTTAATTTAATTTTAAAAAATATTGAATTTTTATATTTATATATATATATATATATATATATATATATATATATATATATATATATATATATATATATATATATATATATACACACACACACACACACACACACACACACACACACACACACACACACACACAAAATACATACATATATGTATGTATATTTTTTTGCATCTGAGAAGCTGTAGATGTCATGTATGCAACAGGTGCATGGGCATAGCAGATTGAGACACAGTTTGTAAATCTGCTGTATTTATTTGCATAGTCAATTAAGGCTTTTAATGGTGTTTTAACAAGATCTAAGGCAGACAGTCCACTGGCTAACTTACTTTTCACACAGCATGGAGTATCTTCATTTCGCTATTATGCATGATTGTCCATATGGCTACCTGCAACTAACCAGCTAACGCAATGCCTCTCCTCTCTCCCTCTCTTTCTCACGCACCTGTTGTCTGCTTGATGGAACAGAACCAAAAGGTCAGTCTGTCTATTTTACTTCTTCTCCATCCTCTGCTCCTCTCTCACTTTTTGATTCTTCCTCTTTTTTTTTTTTTTTTTTTTTTTTTTTAAATAAACACAGACACACAGAGATGCACACAGACAAAGACACACAGACATGCCCACTCATAGTGCTCATTTGGTGAATCATTCTGCTTCCTGATCTCCTCTTTAGAGTACACTGACTCCTTTTGTCTTACCCAGAGGGTAAGTACGTACCAGTTGCATTTATGAGGAGGACACTGACTAACTCTGTTGGTTTGTCTTTAAATGTCAAAGTACTGGCTCTGATCTAAATTAAGATCCAAGTCTTATTTTTTCCCCCTCATTCTCTTTTTGGATAAGCACATACATTAAACCGAAGATACACTTCTTTGACCAGGTTATTAAAATGCTCCTTAATTATCCCCAAGTTGAAGTACCCCCTGACCTTACCTCAGAAAGTATTCAGACCCCTTCACTTTTTGCACACTTTTTTGTATTATAGATTTAATTTAAAATGAATTAAATTCACTTTTTTTGTTCATGTGAGCTTGGGACGATTGATGGTAATCTGGCAGATTCTAATTATCGTGATGTCTGTCAAGTCAGATGATGCAGCTGGGAAAACATGGTGTCTGTAGCTTGAAGCTTGACAAACACATTGTGTTGTATCTCATAATAGGTTTCCTTTTCTCCTATTTTACATCCTATACGAACCTTAATAAGCTGTGTTTGACTTTGGACAGAGCAACAAAACACCTTTCGCTGATGCATCTTTGTGTCCCTTGTCCATCCTTGTACGAGCCGATAAAGCAGTGAATGACTTCGCTTGCAAAACAAGAACGAAGATTTAAATTAAGAAAATGACACAATGTGTTGTTCATCAGGGAGATTTCACTATACAATAATAAAATAAGTATCTCTGCTGCTGTTCACTACAGAGCACATGCACATGTAGTTTATGTGACTTTATTTAAATTTTATAACCAAAAATGCAAATCTCTCATCAAGTATTCAGATTCTAGATTCTAGACTCTGAGCTCTGGTGCATTCTGTTTCGTTTGATTAATTTGAATATTCTCTAGAACTTGTCTGGGGTCCACCTTTGGCAGATTCAGTTTTGTTGGATGTATTTTACACACACACACACACACACACACACACACACACACCCCTGTGTATATAAGGTCTCAAGGTACACAGTGTGTGTCAGACCAAAAACAACAAAGCCATGAAGTCCAAGAAACACTCCATATACCTCCATGATCAACTTGTGTCAAGACGTAGATCTGGGCAAGGGTATAAAACCAGGTCCCGAAGCTTTGAATGTTCCCAGGGGCACAATGGGCTCCATCATTGTGAAATAGAAGAATTTTGTAACCCAAAAAAGAATGGCCAAGAACCCAATAGCTACTCTAACAGAGCATCAAAAATCTTAAAAAGACATGTGAGAACCTGCTGGAAGGACAACCACCTCCAGAAATATTCCATCAGTCATGCTTTTATGGTAGCGTGTCCTACTAGGCACTACTGAGTAAAAGGCATATAGCAGGCACTTAAAAGACTCTAAGAGCACGAGGAAAAGATACTCTGGTCTGATGAGGCAAAAACCTTTTAGGCTGAACTCTGTGCACTACATCTACAGTGAAAACTAGGTACAGCTCATCAACTGGCTAATACCATTCCCACAGTGAAGCATGGTGATGGCAGCATCACGCTGTGGGGTACTTCTCAGCGGTAGGCACAGGGAGACTGTCTTTGAGTGGCCGAGATAAAGTCCAGACTTGAGTTCCTTAGAACATCTGTGGAAAATCCAGGTATGCAAAGCTTGTAGAAACATACCGAAAACAGTCAAAACTCTAATTGCTCCCAGTGGTGCAGGTCTACTAAGTCCTGAATAATGGGTCTGAATGCTTATGTAAATTAGAGATTTTAGTTTTTGATTTTTAATTAATTTGCTAAAAAAAATGTAATCTTTGCTTTGTCATTATGGGTTATTGTGTGTAGATTTATGGCAAAACAGTAAGTTTAATCCATTTTAAATTAAACAATAAATTGTACAAAACCTTCAGGGGTCTGAATGCTTTCCAAACTTCAGAATTCTTCCATTATGTATGAGCATAAGAACTGACTCCGTCCATCGTGTCACCTGTGAGAATACCTGATTCTTCTTGCAATGCAGTCCTAGTCACTGCCTTAACACTAAAGCCTTGGAAACTTTTTTCCCCTTGGAATGGTGTAAAATTGTAAATGAAAGGTTACCACAGCATGCTTAGAACAGTGTTGGTCTCTGCCTATCTGTAGGCCTGGGTAGATAATTTTCTCATTTTGCAGTGGATCAAAATCATCAAAGACAATTATTTCACTGAGACGAGATTTTTACTGTTTAAGAAGATGGAGAGAAGATCCTGAAGCATTTGGTCAGTCTTTGCTAAAGACAAAATTGCCAACTGTATCTTTGCATAATTAGAGATCTTACTTTTCACATTTAATTAGTTTCTGTTTTAAAATTTCTCACATATTAAATATTTACAACTGATAAAAAAAAAAAAAAGTCCAGTAGAGTTAATGGGAGAGAGAGGAAGTTGTATTTCTAATTAAAGCCCAATGAAATAAATGCATTGCTGCTTTTCATTTTCCAATAACTAACTCAGCGTGCCCTTACAGAAAGACAATGACAGAAGGCTGGGCGGGAGAGAAATTGTGCGAGCAGACGCATTAATTCAAACTGGCAGGGCATGCCTTGTTAGAAAAGTCTGTGTAGCTTGTCTTGAATGGATAGAAGTGTGCTGAGAAACCATCTGTTTACATGAGTGCCACTCAGATGGTTATAAAAAGGAGTTTGCAAAGGGATCAGCAAGAGGCACAGTGTGACACGGACAAACAAATGTTAGGACTGGAGCACAACAATCGTGCACACGCGCACACACACACACACATAGACAGAAACACAGACTTAGTGATCAAAAAGCCTCTGTAGCGAGTAGTGTGGAATACATGAAACTTAAAATGTTGTCTCACGTAGGCAATTACAGTAATGATGGGCATATCAACTTTCTTTATGCTTTCTGTTGATCTACATGGCAGCACTTTAATTCAGCTTTGTGCCAATTGCTGTGCCAGTGACTTTGAGCTGCACAGCAAACCATTCCCAGACTGTCCTCCAATCTGGGAATGGTTTGCTGTGCCCGTCTGTCAGTCTTTTGTCCACATACACCACATTGACCTGGTGTACATATCTTTATTGAACCGGTTCTCTCTCTGATTAGAAGCATCTTTATCCATTGCTACAGTGACAAGTGTGTGTGTGTGTGTGTGTGTGTGTGTGTGTGTGTGTGTGTGTGTGTATGTATTGGTTTGTCTTTTTGTCTGTGTCTGTTGTCTTTATTTGCTTTGTTTGTCTCCATGTATGACTACTATTGTATGCATACACAAACCAAAAATGTATGTATTCCACTAATCCATAGGCATTCTACACAAACTGCAGCAGTGGCTTGTGTCAGTGAGTCACATGCATGTCGACATTGATGGCTTCCACTTAAGGCGATGTAGTACCTAATTTCCCTCTACATCAGCGCCCTTCATTAATGCACTATTGATGAGGATCTGACGCCTACCCTGTTGCTTCCTGGCATGGGAGTGATTGATTAAAAAAAGAGGGACTATGTGGCTTGTGTGTAGAGAACTAAATGAACATCCACTCCAGTAAGCCTGAAGAGAATAAAGGTTCACCTTCGAAGATTCTGGAAAGTGCTATGATGTCCCACTGAGTTTGGGGACTCGCTTATTTTTGTCACTAAGTCAAAGCAGAGCACTTAGAGGAGCCTGGTTGATACTGGGGAGTCAGAACAACAGTAGAGAGAACACATTGTGATTCTGCCCCTGTATTTGCCAGTGGGTTTAGGTTTGGCAACCCAAGAGGCCTGTCTTCAAAACGTGCTGTTGTCATACTGCAGTCCTTAAAGCTTTGCTTCCTTACCACAGCTTACTATGTCACCTAATGGGACTAAAACCTAGCACTCACTCATGCAGGGTCTGAAGAGAAAAGCTCCACCTAAAATCCAATACTGCAGATCACAGAAAAAAGTCTATTGAAGCTTCAAGGAACTGTGACTTTGAGCTTAGAACTGCTTAACTTATTTAATATAATTCAGTCCTCTACACATATTAGAGTTGATGGATATCACTGAGGATTTTGGAACTCTAGAACTTGGGGTTTTGGCTAAACCCACTTACCCTTAAGCACACTTGGGCTTCTTACCATTTAGCGGTAAGACTGTGAAGCTCCTCTGAAGAAGCGGGAGGGAAAGGATGTCTCAGAATGAGCACTGTGATGCTGTTTGATATTGATATATTGGCACACCTCTTAAACATGACCATCCGTTTGTCCATTGAATTTACTGCAAGCTAAACTGCATTCAAATGTTTTTGCTGCATTTACATAAAAACTGTGCAGCAAAAGTGCATTGCAAAAGTGCATTTTGGACCAACCCTATTACGCTATTTAAATCAATACTGACCGTGCCCTGAGTCTTTGCTGTAAATGCGTGCAGATCGAGCATTTGATTGTAAGAGGCCTCATTATTGAGGGCATGAGAACCTCTCACATGTGCCTGCCACCCCTGTTATAGACACTCACAGATAATGGGCGCTATGAAATTTCTAGCGAGTGGTGACGATTTCCCCCACTCCGGAGTTCCACTTAACCATGACATTTAATTTCACCTGGGGATGCGAGGTAATGGAATTGTTTATTAGATGGTGCTACAAAGATGGATTTCCAAGGGGGCAAGGGTTTAAAGATGCATCCTCTTTCTACGATTCTCCAGGTAGCCTTTAAATTGGATGCTGTTGAATGGCCTTCCTGCTTTTTATTCCCCTTTGGTTTTGCTGGCTGTGGAGCTGCATCCCAAATGCTGCATCAGATCTTGCACTCGTCCAAACTCCCCTGCTTTCCCCCCACCTTTAGCCCACTGTGCTGGCCTCAAGGTCATGCACACAAGTGAAAAGAATACAGACAAAGATGAAAGGAAAAGAGGGGCAAAACATTGCAGAGCAGAATACATAAAAGTGCCTGCATAATCAGAGTCCCAATAACCCATTCTTTTAGAGGAGGCAGACAGGATTTTGCCAAGTCACCATGAAGTCATCATCAAAACATCACAGTTTACCACAACTGTGTATACCAATGAACCCCCAGATCAGCATTTTTACCTAAACACTACACTATATGGCCAAAAGTTTGTGGACCATCATACCCATGTGTGGGCCTTCCCCAGACTGTTGCCACAAAGTTGGATGCACACAACTGTCCAGTTGTAATGCTGTAGCATTACATTTTCCCTTCACTGGAGCTAAGGGGTCCAAGGTTATTATTTAAGGAGGGTATTAAAACAGGAAAGGGGTGATTAGTTCTGGAATGGTATACTCAAAATGCACATATGAGTATGATGGTCAGGTGTCTACAAACTTTTGGGACAAATATACTGTATTTAACAAAATGCCTGACAAAATTTTTTATTTTTTATTTTTATTTTTATTATTATTATTTTTTTTTTTAAACCTGAGTCCCAGACATTAACCAGAAGGCCATTCCATAGCTGAGGGCTATGTAGGAAAAATATCTGCCCCCTGGCTGTAGTCTTTACTATTCTAGGTAGGTGCTCTCTCTCTCTCTCTCTCTCTCTCGCTCTCTGCTCTTCCTTGTCTTCCTTACTCTTCTCTGATTTCTGTTGACTCTCTCATCTCTCTCTGTTCTTTCACAGTGTTCTGTCTCTCTCTGCTCTTTCTGCTATCCTTTCATTCCTGCTATCTCTCTTCTTTTCAGCTCTCTCTCTGTTCTGCACCCCCCCCCCCCCTAAAAAAGTATCACCTATGTATGTGTGAAAAACACTAGGTATTCAATAACTGTGGTGTTGACTGCTACAGATTTGCTTCTAGAGAGGAATGTGCTAAGTAATGTACTCTTGGGGTGCCTCAGAATTTGTACCATGTGCTTAGATTGCTAAAGTATTTTCTGAATCTAAATCTATAATCTTTACTTTCATGTACTTGTTGCTATCTTGTAGTCTTTGCCATGGTATGCTTGCCTTTGCAACGTGTGTAAAGGTATGTCGTCTTTATCTTGTTGTGTAACTGAAGCCAGTAGTAGACATTACGCATGCTCTGGAGCATCACACCGAGAAGCTTTATGCTCCTCTGGCAGTGAATGTACCTTTAATGCTGCCGCTACATAATGGGTCTTACAGTGCTAATTAGATGAGTTAAGACTGATGAACACTTCAGTGGCTGCACCGCGTTGTCACAATATCCTCCCATCAAGCAACGTGCACCTAATGGTGGAGAAAGGCACGCTCCATTATCAGCACCATCTACTCAGACTCTTCTGAATCACTCTGTTTTTGTTTCCCCCTCCCTTTAGTCTTTTGTCTCATGGCACTGCTTTCTTGTCTAGTGGCAGTGCTAATTGTGTACAGATGTGTTATTCAGGTCGGACAACTAGGACATGATCCCTCATCCTCGCAACACTGCTCTCTTAAAAAGAACAGAGGACTGGAGACAGGGAATAGTGGGAGGCCTAGTTTTCTCTTCCAACACAGAAAATTATGATCAGCCTAGATTGTGTTTTTGGAGCTCAGACTTTTGATTCATTGTCTAATCCTTATGGTTATACAAGGTCTTTGTAAGAAAGCTAATGTTCAAAGTGATGCACTGCTAGCTGGAATTGGGTTATTAACTGATTATATCTGACACATTTTATCATTTTGAAGTCAGTTTCATTGTTTTCCAAATAAATCCTCAACTTCCACACAGTGGGGGAAAAATATTTATAAAACATTCAGCATCTGAGGAATCTCGCAATGTGAGTCAAAAATTAAAATGTTTAGAACGCTCCTTAAAATGAACAAAACTTTTCAATATGGGATAAAGGAGACACCTACAGTTTTCTGCTTTTTCAGCTAAAGAAGCGATCCAATCCATTTTAACTAAATAATGTTACTGTTAATGTTATTATTATTATTATTAGTTTTTTTTTTGTTTGTTTTTTTTTGGATGGTCAAATTCTGTTTTTGTTTTCTCCTAGAATTTTCATATTTTTCTTATTAGGAGTGATGGCACTTCAACAATACTAGTACTACTATTACTAACAATAATAATTATAATAAGATAAAATGATCTCTCACACTAAACTATCAAACTAATTCAAATTAAACTGTTATTAATGCAAATCTCTGTCAGTAGATTCAAGTTCAAATATCAGTGGTGCCTTAGCCATCCAGGAGTATATAATAGCAGCTTAAAACACGCACATGCACACACAAACACACAAACACACACAGTGAGGGAGGCAAGTCATGGAACGAACTTGGACAGATCTTGTTCTGTTGAAAGCTAGGTTTAATGTAACAGTTGTACAGTTAAAAAACAACAACAACAAAAAAAAAAAAACGTGTGTCACACTTATTGGCAGCCCTTAGCAATTTGTACAACCTCCCTTTGCCAACATAACATCACTGAGTGTTCTCTTATTATGAGTAATGTGACTGGAGAATACAGCGCAAGGAATCTGAGACAGAATTTCTCCAGATCCTCCAGGGTTCTAGGCCCTCTCATGTGGACTCTTCAGCTCACACCATAGCTTTACAATGAGGTTTAGGACAGTGGGCTGGGGTAGCCATGTAGCCAAGCCAAAAGCTTGATCCTGTGGTTATTGGACCATTTTTTTGTGGACTTGGACATATGTCCTACTGGAATCCAACCACAACTCAGTTGTAGCTTTTTGGCAGAGGCAGGCAGATTTTCTTTTAAAAAAAGATTCATTACAGCTCTGGTTGTTTTAAGCTTCTTAATTATTGCCCTAACAGATATGATTATGTTCAGGAATGTAGCTATTTTCTATATGTAGCTATTTTCTATAGCCATTGCACGTTATGAAGAAAAACACAATTTTGTCTCCTTTCATTTGTGAATTCGCTAATCTTTCCCGTGTGTGTGTGTGTGTCTGTCAACCTATCCATGTTTGTGATCAGGTCATAATTTTTTGAAGTGTAGCTGTCATGTGTAAATGTGGCCCCATCAGTGTGTGGGTGAGAGATTTTAGTGTATTGTGCAGGTTTCAGGTGCAAGGAGGTTCATCCCTTCACATTCTCTTTATTAGTCAGCCTGTCAGACACTAACGCCTAGATCAATATGTCCCACCCTGGTGGGCAGGGTTTAAAACACTTCCCACACATTCTCGACACTCTGTCACCATGCGCTGGAACGTTCCGCAAGACCAAGGCTGCCTCGGGGAGCCGTCACATCACTGACTGATGGGTAATGAAGTCTCTATGAATCCCCAGTGTACAGAGCTGCCATACTGAAGGATCAGACTACAGTCACTCAAGCGCTTTATTTTCCTCTCTGAAAGGTAAAAGATTCCCCTCCTATAACAGTAGTGCAGGGGAAGGGACAGGGGCCTGTGACTGAGCATCCAGCTTTACTTCTTTCACCTTGTGTGTGTCCAGCATTAGCTCTCTTACCCTGCGCTTGTTGCTCACATCCACCTCACCAAGTCACATGGCACTAAAAGAGCACCTGAATTGCTCATCATGTTAAATTACTATATTTTTTCAGATCGCACAAAATACAGACACAGGTAGGTGTTAATAGCGCTTCCTTTTTTTGTTTGTTTGTTTGTTTGAATTTTTTTTTTCCCATGGAGACAGAGTAGCTGAAAAGTGAAGAGCAGCAGGGAAAAATTAGAGCAAGACACTGAAAAGGAAATGTAGAAGCAGGTGGCTGAGGAGTGCAGCAGAGGTGTTTGTCCAGCACAGCAGGGATTAGGACTCACTCATGGCAGTACAAATAGAACCTATTAAACTATTTGACTCCTAGAATGAACAGAGCCAGCAGAGTTTAACCATATTAGTTAGGTAGCTACCTCCATCTGATGGGTGACTGCACTCAAAAGATTTATAAATGATGAAGCAGTATCAACTTAACCTCACCTGAACAAGTATTTTAAGTAATGTTTTTGATATCCATCCATTTTCCATACCACTTATCTTACACAGGGTTGCAGGCGAGCCTGTAGCCTATCCCAAAGGACTACCCGGAGGAAACCACTGAAGCACGGGGAGAACATGCAAACTCTGCGCACACAGGGCAGAGGTGGGATTCGAACCCCCAGCCGCGGAGGTGTGAGGCAACAGTGCTAACCACTAAGCCAATAAATAAAAAATAAATAAAAAAAAGTAAATACTCTTGCACCTTAGGATCCAGTTTCTCTCATTCACAGTGACATATTTAAAAAGATAATTTCTCTTATTTCCATAAAATAGTGCTTTAGCCCAGCCACTGTGGTGACAGAAGGAGCTGTTTCACTGCTGATCAAGGGACAAGTGTCTAATGTGCGAACACACATCAGCAATTATTTATCAAAGCATTTGTAAGGAACACTCTAAGCATAACAGCTTAATCGCAGCCTTCGAGAATGCCTGCTGATCTCCATATCACTGAGATACTCATAGAAAACTAAAACGAAAAAATTCTTACATGACCTCCCAGCAACAGCCAAACCATGGACAGTGAAACACATCAGTCCAGCTGCTAGATCTCGGTTTCTTTCTCCTCCTTGATCTTGTTTTACCTTGGAAAGATCATGAAGTTCTGGTGGCTCTGCAGCTAAATATAGATTCTATGTGTGACAAGAGGCACTTGCACTTTCTTGACCTGTGGTCCTCCTGCATTAGCAACGTTTAAATGTATGCACAGGTTTTTCAGAGGCTGATACCAGAGGCTCCTTGACATGGAATTAAGATGCATCTATCTCATTTATCGTTGGGTGTGGGTAAAATTAGCCAGCTGAATTACCTCTAAAGCCTTAATCTACTTTGGCTCTTTTGTATAGAGCCGTGCACTGTGCACAAAACAGGCACACAATCAGCTCAAACTGCTGCCCTCGCAAATGCACTTCATCCAGACAGACAGATGTGTTTTACTGTTAGAGATGCACCTTCTGCTCATTTACTCTATAATAAGGACACCGTAACACAACCATGCACTTAAACAAACGGGACACATATTGCCTCACACATAGCAAACATGCTTTTTCCATGTATTATGTCAGCAGCGATAATAAGAAAAAGCCATTAGCCGCTGTGTAAGCAGCAGCTAAAAGCCTGCTTGGGGTGGTGTCATTAGCAGAGAATATGTGAGCTGGAGAACGAGTGTGTTAAGAAAATGAAGCCTCCATTCAGTGTTCTTCATAAAGCTTTCTCTCAAATGCACTGTGAGAGCTGTGTCCTTTTCTTGCTTTTTTTATTAATCTAATACTTTTGGTCTTATTAGGCTCCTCTTATAATGTCCTTCCCTGCCTAAAGTACCCTTGGAATAAAGCCTTATTTATCGTGACAGATGCTAATAAACAATGGTGTAATAGACTTGCGTAATATTGGCAAGCTTTATAACCGTGCCCTACACTCATGGTGCTCCTGAAGCCCCATTTACACATTGCATTAACATGGAATCTTGATTACTGGACAATCCAATCTCATGCATGCATCAACACCGGGTATTTTGATATGTGCATTGTGTAATCCGTGTACATCTCATTTCTGCTTTGCAGTATACAAATAAGCTAGCTAGGTAGGTAAGTCGCACGTGGAAAATCAGCCAGTTGTCAACATGGCAGGAGGCATCTCACCTGGGTTGATATTATTGCACAGCTGGTACACACTTTTCCTTTGCTGAGGACGGGGTCGTCTTCTACAGCTGTCTGTTAGGAGACAACATGACAAGCTATGTTTGCAGCAAAAGGAATTGTAATAGGAGCTGTCATTCGTCTTTTTTCCCCCCCTTATGCTAGTTGATTTTATTATTGATATTTTTTGAATAATTTGTTGCCTCTGTATCTTCTGGGCAGGTGCTTTCTCTCTAATGTCAGCCTGATGCACAGACACTGTACACGTTCTGTTTTTATCAGCCTGACATCCGATCACAGTGATTCCCTGTGGAGATCCACTAACACTTCCATCACAGTGTGCTGTGTGTGTTTCAGTCCGTTCTTATTCCCAGCACATATTAAAATACTGAAACGTGGACAGGAGCCTTTAGCGTCACTGCAGACACACCGGAAGATGCCTTTAGCTTCACTTTCAACACACGCTCAGTAATGCAGTTATCATCAGTGTAAACCCATGCGCTTCACCTCCTTGATGAAAAAGTTGAACAATTTAATTTTGAAACATACATGTATGTTTCAGTTGATAGTAGCCTGCTACTGGCATCAGTCTTCAACACAAAAGACAAAGGAGACAACCGCTACACAAAGGTTATATTTGATGTAGTTGCTGCATATTTCATTTGTTGAAATGAAACAAAGGGTTGAATTTATAAGTTGAATGTACTGCAAGACCCCCCCCCCCCCCCGGGGATTGCAAGCATTTCTATATTTTCGCTTTGTTTTTTATATGAATGAAACCCGAGCCTAAACCGAAACAATTTATTACAAAACAAAGGGGAAAAAAAGACAAAAACAAAACAAAAAACAAAAAAATTCCCATAACTGATGATAAAGTCTACAAACATCCATCCGTCCATCCATCCATCTAGTCAAGCAACCACATCAATCCTATTCCTCCTTCCATCCATCCATTTGCTGAACAGTGACTTTACAGAAGTAAAAAGTCTGTTTACTTTTTCCATAGTGAATTTGATTTATTACTGATCATGTGCAAAGACTGACTCTTCGTGAGCTAAAGGAGAAGAGTGCGGAAAGGGGGAAAACACTTATATAAAACTCCTATACAACAGTCTACAATAGAGCACCATGAACCTGGACACATCCAAACTGTGCCTTTCATTTTTCAGTAAGATAGACAATTAAATTAGTTTATTAAATGAAGCCCAATTTTTTCATATAATGGCAAACGTGAATAAGATAATTCTCCTCTTCATTCATTTATCTATGTCTCTGCCTAAATTAGGCCTAACTGATGCTTCAACAATGAACCTTTTTGATTGCCTTTTTTGTGTAATGTCTTTTTTCTTATACCACAAAGTATTCACTATTTGATTTCTGTGGCTCCTACACCAGAAGTGTAATGTGGCACGTCGTTTAAAAAACATTTGCAGCCCCAATATTATTTGCTAAAAGTGATTTCTTCCACACTTGGGCTTTCTCTTTTTTTGCATAGAGGGATTGATAAGTCATGTATTCCCTAACATCCACTTATGGATTGTAATGATGGAAAGAAGGGGGGGTGGGGGAGAGAGAAGAACAAGGCAGGAAAAGTGATAAGCTTGCTGTTCTTTTTCCCTGTCTGCATGAACAGGAAACTGCATTGAAAGCTATGGGGAAAAAAAGAAAGTAATAACCTAAAATATCTTAAGAAATTACTGAGCAAATCAACTGCATCAATCAAATAAAGTTAAAATGACCACATGGCAACTCTTTTCTTTATCGCATAAAGGAGAAGAAAACATAGGAACTGGGCTTCAGACAATCATATAAAGCCTATGATTTAAATAAATAAATATATATAAATCTTTTTTCCCCCCAGTCAAATTTTTCTTGTTAGCTGAAATATATTGTGCTGGAGAAAGTGCAGGACACGCAGTGTAGTTATGTTTCGAAACAAGTGTCTCATCATTATTTGTAAGTCACTTTCTTTTTTTGGCTTTATAAACTGAGTCATACTTTAGCTATTAGGTTGCTAGTTAGCATGCTAACGTTCGTGCTAATGGAATAGTGATAGAGAAAGGCAGGGTGGGTATAACCACTGTGGATAAATTCAGTTTCAAATGAAATGATCTCAAAGTAGATGTTTGGACACAGTGGTGTTCTCTGAACAAACGAAATGGCTCATACAGTATATTTTCCCATAGGCCTTAAATCATTTCTGTTTGTTTGTTTTTTAATTTTAATTTTTAAATTAATTTATTTGTTTATTTTTGCTTTAACGTAGAGAGAAAATGGAGCAGGGAAAATGGAGAGTGGAAAAGTTTCCTTTACTTTTTTTTTTCTTTTTCTTTTTTTTTTTTTTAAATTCAGAAGCATACTTATTGAAGCACTTAATTTCACCTCATGTATTTGGTTCTGAAGGTTATATTTGTATTAAAATAAACAGGTGTGATCTGTTTCTCCTAACATACTTAACATACTTAACATACAATCCTAACATACTTCACTACACTGTATAATTATAGCACCTGCTGGATGGAGGGAATAGGGGAAAAAAAGTAAGCCAATAAATACTGTTTATTATATTTTATTTTGTGTTAGGGTTTTTTTTTTTCTACAGGGTGTCCAAAATTTCAGGAACCAATGGGAGTAGAACTACATGTACTTAATTTTGTATTTATTATTTACAACGAATGCTCTACGTGTTCACTCTTACGCTCTACACGTTTTCTCAGTTGCTGAATCATGTTT
Source organism: Pangasius djambal (assembly GCA_022985145.1). Lineage (NCBI taxonomy): Eukaryota > Metazoa > Chordata > Actinopteri > Siluriformes > Pangasiidae > Pangasius > Pangasius djambal. The sequence continues at coordinate 22,546,270 of CM040985.1, read as the reverse complement.
TGAGGATTTTGCTTGATATATTCTGAACGACATATTTGCTTAACATATTTCCATTGGTTTATAAGTTTTCAGACACCCTGTACTTTACTTCTGTTGCTATATTTTATACATGTAACTTGTTCCCCGATATGTTAACATTGACAGGAATATGTTTCACAGCACTCTCTTAACAGAATAGAAATCTGTTAGAAAAACTGAACGCTTTAGTCAGAGTACTCGTAGTCTGTTTGTGTGTGTCGATTCCCACATCGATTACATTTCCCTCTTCTCCACTGCTAGTTCCACTTATGGTTCAGTCTTTTTTTTTCCCCCCTTCTCTTCTCTTACTGTAGCAGTACAGAGTGGAGCAAAGGGAACATCGTACAGTTATCATTCACTGAAAATTATAACCTGAGGAATGATATTACTGCAGATCTCAAAATAAAGTCCTTAAAAGCAATATTTAAGTTCTAACCTCAGTCTAAAACAAATAAGTAAAAATGATGCATTAGAGCAAATGCTCATGGAGAGGTGAAATTGAGAGAAGTTTGTTATAGATGCTATATAATGTGCAACCACTTTGAAGCATTCTAATAATGTAATGTTCAGATTATGTAATGATCAGATTTATGTAATGATCTTCGTTGCTGTTGCAGCTCTTCCATGACCTGGACATTACAAACTATTTCATGTTTTTTTTTGTTTTTTTTTTCCCCCCATTTATTGTTTTGTTAATCAGTATATTACGGTTACATAATGCCAGAATTATATAAATATCACTGTTATTTAGCTAATTAGGAGCAAAACAATTGTATAGCACTTATCATTTTTATGAACAAAAACAGCCTATTTTGTATATTAATTATAAATATATTTCTTTGAATCCATGCATCTTTTATTCTAAATTAGACTGTTTTCATGACAATGGGCAATGTTTGCATAAGCCAAAGCAAATGAAAAATGTCCACAGGATTTCTGAAGTTTCAGAAATGTTGATTTTCTTCATAGTCACATGTGTATGTTGAATGCTGTTCACCCATGAATTATCACACACAGCTGATTTGCATTTGGTGACTCCATAAAAGGCAAAGCTGAACTGAAAATGACAGATGAAATGACAGTTAAACTGGCAAAAAAGGGCTTTCTCAGAGGTAGAACTGAAAGTTATTTTGATTCACGTATATGCCAATTAAAATATACATTATTTAGCAGCGTAACAACCTCTTAAAAAGGCCAAAATCTGGAGGCGAAATACAGACAGGGTGATGAGATGTGAATTAAGCGAGGTGAACAGAAAATGTTTTGACAAGAAAACGGAGAAAAAAAAATATATACTGTGTTTGTGATCCGTGGACATCAAGCACTTCCCACAGGGAAACCCCCTTTTTCTTTTCTTTTCTTTTTTTTATTTTTTTTTTAATCAAAATCAAAGGGCTTCAGCGACTGTCTAGCGGAATGTGCCAATGTGATGCCGTTTTGGAAAAGCTGGAAGGTATGGGAGATAGGAATAGGAAGAACAGTGTTGGCACACTAGGGACTATACGGCACATTGTAGCTTGAGACATACCTGATCAGTCACTTATCGGTCACTTAGTGCTCGCTCCAATGAAGTTTTGCAGAACATTAAAAGTAGATGCTGCGGGAAACAGAACCGACTCGCACCACCTGAGCCATTACAGTGGCATTCTTAATTGAATGATTTGTCTTAATTGTCTTAATTTATAGATTTATTTATTTTTTTAACATTTAATATTTCTTTAGTTAATGCCTTTATTTTATTTTTTTTATTTTACTCTATCATGTTGTCTCCAGCAGTGTCATAGATAAACTAAAGCAATAAGCCATGGAAGGGTGCAGGTTTATCAAAGGTAAAGATGTTCTTAGGCATGGCCATAAAAAACCCATTTGACTTGATGATGCTGAGTGGAGTGCCTAAAACCTCATTGGAATAAATAATTCAATTTATTATTAATAATATTCATGATGAATAATTCTATAGCTTTGAATTTGACTCAACCAGTCAGAATTTAGAACTGAATCTATACATTTTATAAAAATGTTGTGGTTATCCAAAGTCTAGCCTATCTTTTCTAATGATCCTTAGTTTTGCCTGTGTAGTCCTAGTTCCTTTTTTGTGTAATCTGAGTATGTTTACCTGAAAATGTATGAAAATCAGTGTGCTGCGTTTCCATAATTTCTTGGATAATATCTGGATGAATGTCTGATTCAAACCGCATTCTGGATGATGCCATCGATTTTCTGAGACACATATATACACATAATGCTGTGGAATCTGGCACCAAGACATTACGCGATTCATCAGACCAGGCCACCTTCTTCCAGTTCTCCATGGTCCAGTTCTGATGTTCATGTGCCCATTGTAGGTGCTTTCAGTGGTGGACAGGGGGATCAGCATGGGCACTCTGACCGGTCTGTGACTACGCAGCCCCTTACGCAGCAAGCTGCGCTGCACTGTGTGTTCTGACACCTTTCTATCATAGCCAGCTTTAACTTTTTTAGCTCTTCTGTGAGATCGGACCAGATGGACCAGCCTTCGCCCCCCACACGCATCAAGTGAGTCTTGGGCGCCCATGACCCTGTCTCTGGTTCACTGGTTGTCCTTCCTTAGACCACTTTTGGTAGGTACTAACCACTGCATACCGGGAACACCCCACAAGACCTGCCATTTTGGAGACAGTCTGTCCCAGTCATCTAGCCATCACAGTTTGGCCCTTGTCAAAGTCACTCAAATCCTTGTGCTTGTGTTGTGCATTCTGAGATGCTTTTCTGCTCACCACGGTTGTAATGAGTGCTTATTTGAGTTACTATAGACTTCCTGTTAGCTTAGACCAGTCTGGTCATCCTCTTCTGATCTCTCTCTCTCATCAACGAGGTCTTTCAGCCTGTAGACCCTTCGCACACAGGATGTTTTTTGTTTTTTGCACCATTCTCTGTAAACTCTAGAGACTGTTGTGTGTGAAAATCCCAGGAGATCAGCAGTTTCTGAAATACTCAAACCACCCCATCTGGCACCAGCAATCCTGCCACAGGTCAAGTCAGAGATCAGACATTTTCTTCATTCTGATGTTTATGTGAACATTAACACACACACACACACAGTTAATGTTCACATAAACATATATATAATTGTGCATTTCCATCCTGGCTCCCATTTTCAGTGTTTATCTATTTTTCATGTGTATGTTATTTTGCAGTTATTCTCCTACATTTGCCAGCTGTAAGAGATGGCTTTATGTAGCATATGTCGGCTGAGTGTTTTATTTCCTTCAATATTTAAGTCGTGCTAATGTTGTGGTGTGATTAAATGTCTCTTGATCATGCTGTTGAAAGACTAGAGGCAGTCCCGCTGCTGGCCTGTTATGTAGCCCATCAGTCATTCTCTTTCAATCAATGTTTATTTCATCTTCCATTCCCTTTAGTAGTGCTCTGACAGGCTGGGTGTCTACAGATGTATCATCTAGAGAGAGTGAGACCGAAAACTATATGAAGTAGCCCTTTTTTCAAAATCAGGCGTCTGCCACTTTCTGCTCTTCTGGGTAATTGATTGACCGTTTGTTGTGTAATTACAGTGCCAGAGTTTCTTACTGGACCAAGCATGGTAGATGTTAGAGTTTACGTCTGGGAGCTGTTTTGTTCCCTTGTGTCTGAGAGGTGATGGTAATGAAACAGCATTTAGAGGAAGTTATCGATAAATCACTTTGCCCATGCTTATTTCTCCTTACTTGCTCATAACCTTGTGAGAACCTGTGTGAAATTTACATCCACTGGCCTCATGTAGGAAAGTTACTTACTTATGTATTTACATATATATCTGTCTTCCTGTTTTATGTTGTGATTAATGATGGGTATTAAAATCATTTGTACTCATGTACAAAAAAAGTGAGTAAGTGACTGATATTTAAAAACAAATATTGTGAATTTTATATTGCTTTGTTAACAGCACAAAGAAGCAAAAGCTAGGCAGCTGATTGAATAAATTTAGTATTCGAATGTTCAAATATTCTGTCTATAATTTTAATGCTAAAACAGACAGGACAGCATTAGCAGTAGTGCTACACTATGCATTCATATCACATTAAACACAGAAGGCATACATTATGTGCGTTTATCACAAAAACAATGTGAATTAAATTTTATTTTTCTATCCAGAGTCAGGTCATGCTGTTAAATTTTACTTTTCTTAGGTGACATAGGACGCAGTGTCATCTTCATGCAGGATTTTTTTTTTTTTTTTTTTTTTATTTTTTTTTTAAAGATTTAGATTAGCATGGCAGGCAGAGCAAAATGACAAGGTATTTTATGCTGTACATGTTATTTCCTCAGGTAGTTGCTTATAAAATGAGTGCTTGATAAGTTCACTCCTCGAGTTCATCAGCAGTCCCCGTATGTTATCAGTGCTACAAATGGGAAGTAGCTGAAACAAATGCAAAAAAGTAGTCCTGCTTTAGGGAAGTTGTAAACAGCTCCACTTCTTCCTTTCTTTTACAGTGCCTTACAGATTCTTTGGTGTGTGTGTGTGTGTGTGTGTGTGTAGGTGTGGGTCTCCTGTGCCACTGATACAGTAGGCTGATTTGCAGGAGTGCCATGTTCTCCACATTAGCTGCTATGTGCTACACCACTGTTCTGATGCAGAGCTGCAGTATCAGCCCCACCTATACTCACCTGACTGATTAACCAATGCACCCTGAACTTCTCTGGGGCCAATCAGTGCAGCTGCATAATGAACAGTGAGCAAGCGAGAGAGAGAATGATTTACTAGAGGTTGAGATTTAATTAGCTGATAGGCATCGCACTGTGTATCAGTGGATGTTTTACTAATTACCACCCCCATTGTTTGCTTAATTACTTACCTACTCTGAGCGATATGTGACTCACTTCTGTTTAATATTTGTTTGGCTTTAGTTTTCAGTCAGAACGCATGATGGCTCAGGTTTTGGTTTTTCTGAGGAACTCAGTGATAGTGTAATACCAGTTTTAATGAAATAACAAAGGTATTGGGGTTGTCCTAAAGTCATAGTCACTGTTTGTTTGCAGACTGTTTGATAATACCTGTTAGTTATGCTTTCCACAGAATTAACAATTAAAGACACACTGTAAGGGAAAAAGGTTGTCATATGTGGATACCCATTCTAATTTTTGAGTTCAGGTGTTTCAGATGAATCAGAATGGCAGATGAATGAATGAGAGCCAAGCAGTTTCGTCTAACATCAGCGCCCAACATCTAAAATGCTCTTTTGACTCATTGGGCACAAATTCCCACAGACACACTCTCCATGTTAATGCCCATGGTTTTGGAATGGATATCCAGCAAGCTCATATAGTTACTCTTTCACCTGAAAATCGCTCGCTGCTGCTGGGGATGGCTCGCTTGTATACCCTAAAGTTCACCACGAGATCGCTTTGGATGGTACCACTCGGTTACCCTAAAGATGACTGGATGTTTTTCCTTGGACAACCTAACGACTGCACTTGCTCAAAACAATTTACGCTCAAGTCTCAATCACTGAACAGTCGATAACTTCACTTTGATACAATAGAAGTAAAGTTATAACTAATGAAATCAGATATGACTCTGAAGCTTACAGATATGACAGTAATGATCAGATATGACATTTGATGCAACACACTTAGCACTGCGCCGATTCTCTATAGTCTACAGTTATAGAAGACATGATTTATAATCGCATTATCTGGTTTCACTCTGATGAGGATGGGTTCTCTTTTGAGTCTGGTTCCTCTCAAGGTTTCTTCCTTATGTCTTGTCAGGGAGTTTTTCCTTGCCATCGTCACCTCTGGCTTGCTCATTAGGGTTAAATTTATAAATTAAAATTTTATATCAGGGTTTTTGTAAAGCTGCTTTGTGTCAATGTCTATAGTTAAAAGCACTATGCAAATAAAATTTAATTGGATATAGGTGTGATGGTCAGAGATCCACATACTTTTGAACATGTAGTGTAATTTGATGGTTTTCAGTTCAATTTTATTTGTATAGCGCTTTTAACAGTGGACATTGTCACAAAGCAGCTTTACAGAAATAAATGGATTCACAAAAAATATATTGTAAATATGTGAATTTATCACTGTGGATTTATCCCTAATGGGCAAGCCAGAGGCGACGGTGGCAAGGAAAAACTCCCTGGTTTTGGTTTTGCTGATTTGATAACGTGTCCCTAAAAGCGTCTATTCATCAGAAGTTGAAGCAATCCAGGACTGTTGCATGTTTTGTTTGTTTGCATGTTTTTGTTTCTTATGTTCTGTAAAGCTGCTTTGAGACAATGTTCATTGTTAAAAGCGCTATACAAATAAAATTGAATTGAATTGTTAGATTTAGACCTGCGTACACACTCCTTATGCTCCAGCACATTAATGTTGCACTAGAAGTCAATCAATTGATTATTTGTCCACTTACGACACACTGTTAAGTATTTTTATATATGGATTTAAAAGTGTCTCCCGTCTTCTTGCATTAGACCGGTTTCCTACTGAGAACCACACGTCACGTTGGGGTTTTGATACAGAATCAATATGACGGCACCGTGAATGAGTGTGTCTGTAATGTGTTTGCTGGTGTGTTGCACTGTGAATAATGAATATGTGGGGCCAATTTTGACAGCCTACCAGTAGTCATGATGAACAGATCAATACTGCATATCTTAATCTTGCCAGTTTCCCACACACACACACTGAGAACCTTTATAGACTTTCTGCTTGCTGTAGTGTGTTTCTCTTTATTTCTGCATGAAAGTTAAGATATATGGCGAAGGAAGAAGGTTGAAGAGTTTTAGAGATGGGTTAATGCATAATGCAGTGGATCAACTTTGTCTCTCACCCTGCTGTGTTCTTGTATTAAATGTTGAACAGTTTGGATTTTCACTGCATTTTCTGAATGCTAAAGAGCAGTGGACAGGTTATCATTTAGAATATTTCATTTATGATTAGTTTCTCTGTAAATATTCATATTACACATCTGTCTCTTGTCTCTTAGTGCTGTATGAGTTGCTTAACAAGAAGCCCAGCTTCCTTTGAGTCTCTGTTGCATCAAAGATAAAAGACTGTGTGTGTGGGGGGGGGTGTGTGTGTGAGAAAGAGATAAATATGAGGTCCGTACCTTTTGCTTGCTATATATAGCACGAATCAGCCAATTTATTCCAGTTATACTGAGAGCATGAATTCTTAATGATGTTCTGCCATCAGGCCAACTGATTGCAATTAGATCATTAAGGCTTTTATTTTCTCATGGCCAAGCTTCCACAGGACGTCTTTACAGATTATTCACATTTCCCCACTGCTCCTTTTGAAATAGTTAACAATCAATAATGAAATATAATAAAAGTCTTCCTTTTTCTGCTTCATCTTTCTTTTTTGTTTTCCACTGATGTGTGGGAGGAGTGTGAGCCTCCAGAAGCGTTGCCTGCTCCCAGCGAGTGTGTAATGAGTGTGAGTTGTGCTACTTTTGCAGTGATCTGTACCCCTTTGTGCTCCGTGAATCCTACCTTTTAATGGTATCCTCACTCATCTTGCCTGCCTCAACGTGTTAATGTCATCTAAACAAAAGTGCTGGATTTGTTGATACTTTTAGCAACAGTCGATTTCATTAGCTTTGCCCCATATTTTTTGCCCTTCACTATTTTGAGCTAAGTGTACACTAGGGATGAACATTTTGGTCATTTTGACACATCTGGTGCTCAGATTCCCAGTGAAGGGATTGATGTATGGATAACTGTGAAAAAGACATTATTTTTCAGTGTGTTTTGCATCACTCCACATTCTTGAAGCCTGTTGCTAGCTAATGATACAGCTATGGCTTATGATAAGAGGATACAGCGTCTGACTGTGAATGTCTGTCAGGTGTAGTCTTTTACAACCCCAAAGCCTGATTTGGGGTCTGCTACCGTCAGAACAGGCTTTTGGACGGGGCGGCATGCAACAATTCAAATAAGTCGCTTTTTTGAAAGACGTGTGAAAGGACAGGGGCATGGAAACCAACAGGTGCTCTGACTCTGTGTCTGACACCCTCCTCGTAAAACATTTATCCCAACATGGGTCATAGTGAATCTTTTGGTATCTGTGGTTCAGTTCCCTCATAGTATAGAGAGGGAGGCGTGTTGCCGCCACACAGCTCCAGGGTCTCTGGTTCCATCCTCGAGCTCTGGTTACTGTCTGCGCAGCGTTTCTATTCATGTTCTCCCTGTGTCCGTCTGGGTTTCTTCTGGGTTCTCCGTTTTCCTCCCACCTCCCAAAAACATGCCTCTTGGCTACTCAAAATTGCCCCTAGTTGTGAAGGAGCGTGTGAATGTGTGTGTCCTAAGATGAACCGGCATTCCATCCACGTTGTATTCCTGGTATGTTCCTGGGGTAGGCTCTGGATCCACTGACCAGGAAAAAGCAGTTAATGAAAATGGATGTGTGAATGAATCATAGTATAGAAACTAGCAGAAGATTTTTGTCAAAAGTGTATACTCACACATTTGTATTTGTAAGTACCGGTCAAAGCGGAGTTATTTTGTCATGATCATCTTTGGTATCAAAACAGTGTTTTGCCAAAGTCTAAGTGTGCGCCACAAACTGCATAAAAGGATCTCACTATTAGCACTGATACTGGTGTTCCAGATCCTTGACCGATGCTTGAAAAAATGTTTAGACTATAATCTTTCTCAGATTTGACAACAACAAAATCAGTAGCATCCTCATCTCAGTTAAAGTGCCAACAGATTTTTGGACTGGACAGCAATAAGATCCTGCTACTCTCCTTAATGAATCTGAAAACTCAAACAAGATAACAAGGCTTAGGTTCCCACTGTAAGTTTCACACTCGTTTACTGTCATGCTCGCTCTGTCATGCTCGCTCTGTCTCTCTGTCTCTCTGTCTCTCTCTCTGTCTCTGTCTCTCTCTCTCTCTCTCTCTCTCTCTCTCTCTGTCTCTCTCTCCTGTCTCTCTCTAACTACCTCCCTCTCACACACACACACACACAGACACACACACAGAGACAGACAGACTTTTTCCACCACATTTATTGGGTATATGTATTGGGGAAAGGTTGCCTTTTCTTTGTTTGTGTGGGAGTGTGGAAGAGATTCGTAGATTAACCCTGCATTTTATTTCTAGGCTTTTAGACCAGCCTTAGCCAGCCATGATAATTAGTGCACAATTTCCCAACTTTCTCTTGGGACTCGCATTTTGTTCTCTTAATCTGACACGTTAAATAATTAAAGTTAGTCTAAAAATTTCCTTTAAGCTCGTTCCTGTCGCCATTCTCCAACTCCTGTCTTAGAGGTGCTGACAGAATGAGTGTGCAGCCGTGTTTTCTTCATCCTTTCTCTTCATTTACTTTTTAATTTTTAAATCAGAGGAGAAAAAAAGCTGGTATTGAACCTACCTGATTTTGAAACACAAAAATGTCTTCAACATTATAACTGATGCTGGATGCCAGTTTAGATAAAACCCCACAGTTTGGATTGTGAAAAGCGCTCCGTAATCACTTTCCATATGTGCATGAAGAATGAGTCACTATCGCGGATTTGCTTGTGTAGACTTGATGTGCAAATTGCCGTAGATTAGCACACATTTGTTTAGAATGTTATAGTGTTTTTCTCTGAAACTTACGCAGTTCGTGTGCAGAGGCCTTAAGAGAAATATCACAATTGCATCAGTGATACTTATGTGACTTCCTCATCATATACAGGTGGGACATGTGATCAGATATGTGTATTTATTTAGCATTATTTTCTATTTACATTCTTTTCTGATTTAATACAACATTTGTCATTACAAAATATATCATAAGCAAGAACCTGAGTGAAAAATAGAATTTTAGAAACATTAACATGAATTTCAGGATTTCTTAGTGATAAGTAATTAAAGTTTGTACTTTCATGGCAGCGTACATTTGAGCCACAAATTTGTGTAAAACCTGTCAATCCATGTTAGATCAAATCCATCAGAGCATCGTCTGATCATGGAATAAGGCTCAGACAAAATCAGACCCTTTGTACCTTTAACATGGTCAGAATTTTTGTAAATTTAAATAGTGTCCTGGAAATAGTGCAGAATCATGACTCCAGATATTGGACATTTCCTTTCTTTATTTAGCATTTTTCAGAATTCTAAAACTTTGTTTATTTTCCATTTTAAATTAAAAAAAAAAAATCCTGGATTTTCAGTGTTGTCTTAGGCATTTGGACCCCACTGTGTGTGTGTGTTTGTGTGCTCAGAGTGTGTGTGTGTGTGTGTGTGTGTGTGTGTGTGTGTGTGTGTGTGAGTGAGAGTGCTGACCTCCTTCAGCTCACAGCTTTTAGTCTCTCATCTCATTCTCCATGGCTGTCTTGCCAATTACCAATCCTCTTACACCCCCACTGTGACCATGGCAAATACTCTTTTAGACCTACACACATGGAATACAGTATCTTACCACCCATACCTCTCTGACATAACCCCATGCCATAGTAAGCTCTTGTCCCTAGACACACATGTTTACAGGATATCATCATCTGCTCCTAGGAGGTCATCACGTCAGTCAACCCCAGGAGTCTTTATTAAGTAGAATGCACCTCCCGTGAGGCAGTTTTCTTTAATTATTCAGTGTTGTTTTGGCTGTTTGTGGCTACGATGAACAGACTCTGATTGACTAGTGGTGCAATTAGCTACATTGCTGAATTTGTGTTGTGTTTCAGAATAAATCTCTCATTAGTCCACATTAAGAACCTTGTTGCTTTCTTTCTCTCTGTGTGTGTGTGTGTGTGTGTGTGTGTGTGTGTGTGTGTGTGTGTGCGCGCGCTATATCGTTCTCCTTTGTAATTAAATGCTGTTCTGTTTTTTCATTCCCATTTTCTGTACATATGTGTTTAAGCGTGTGTGAATATCAGTTGTATTGCATTACTGATGTATGTGGGTCTTTACAGCCCGGCGGGATGAGGAGGAGCTCGAGGAGAAGAAATTTATTAAGAAGAGAATCAAACAGCTGAAAGTGCTGGATCCTAAGATCGCCCAGAACCTGTGTGAGTACACATCCCTGAGCTTTTCCTCCCACTCCCTTATACACAATATGGCCAAAAGTTTGTGGACACCTGACCATCACACCCATATGTGCTTGTCGAACATCCCATTCAGATTTAGTCCTCCTTTACTGTTATAATGAGCTCCACTCTTCTGGGAAGGCTTTCCACTAGAGTTTGGAGTGTGGCTGTGGGGATTTATGTTCATTCAGCTGCAAGAACATTCTCGTGCAGTCGACGTTCGAGTTCATTGTCATGCTGGAACAGGTTTGGGCACAATAGACAATTGTGTGTTTCTAACTTTGTGGCAACAGATTCAAGAGGTCCCACTTATGGGTGTAATGGACAGATGCCCACATACTTTTGGCCATATAGTGTATATTCACACTCTCTTATCACTTCATCTGTATTTCCAGCCTCATTTCACACACTGTTGAGCATTTTTTCCCTGTTTAATATGCTTCTTATGCGTCTTCCTTTATCCGTTGTTTCAAGAGGAGAAGTGGCGGTCCTGTTGAGGGGCTGGCAAATACCATTCTGCAGTTCTAGCTGAAATATAGAAAGACATGAGAAAATGTTTTACTAAAGTATGCTTTACTTCTCAGGACTGGGGAAATACAGCTAAAAATAATTTCATTGTGGTATCCATGCATGATCAGATTCACTCAACTACTGTTTTCTTAGTACAGTTCTTATTTTTAGCAATTGCATATATGCTACAGATGTGTTAAACAGAGTTATGGGGTATAACACTGCTGGATCTGCTGGATTTTGCTTTTACAATGGCCAACCATATGCTGCCATAAGCCTGTGGGTTCAGGACAGTTCAGGGGCGGCTTAAATGACGACTGGTGCATTCCTCAACCTTTCAGTGCTAACAGTGATCTCGGTATAATGAAGCCCTCTGCTGTCAAGTTTCTAATAGTTAATAAGTTTGGCCACACATGACTAAAGTGCAGCTCTAGGCACTCTTTCCTGTTCTCCTGTACGGATGCAGAGATCCTGGGAACAAGACACAATGATTCTTTTTCTTTTCCACTTTCACTCTCTTTGTCTCTCTCTGTCTCTCTCTGTCTCTCTCTCTCTCTCTCTCTCTCTCTCTCTGTATGTAATTATATGTAAAACCCTGAAGTTATACACAGCACCTGTCTGTTCCACACATTTCTTTATTTTCTGTTTCTCCTTGCACCTGTTTGTCAAGTCTCAGGCAATGTCTTTCCTTCTGTCTCTACACACATACCTATGCCTTTACCAAAGTTCAGAGCCCATTCACTCACTCTTCCTTGAGTCTTTATTACATAGAGGAAGTGACCCGGATCCTCTAATGTGTGCTATAATTGAGCCAGTCTGAACACCTCGAGTCAAATCACACTCTTTAAAATCTCTCACTCAAGCTCTATTGTCATAAAATGCTAAGCACTCACCTCCTGGCTATTCTGCCTGCTTTAATAAAGAATGTGGCAGAGAGCAGGCTGAGCTACTATCAGATCCTACAAATAGATCAGGCCCACGGTAGTTCATACATGTGCATGAAACAGGAAGACAAAGAGTGGCTCTGACACCATCGGAATTTCCTTCATGCTTTAGTTACAGAAAGTGATAGATGTGCAGGAGAGCTCATTGTGCTTCCCCTGCATGTGAAGAGAGGTTGAAGCTGCATTGATGGTGCTTTGTTATGTGGACAATGTCTTGGAATTGAAGTGGAGAACAGCACCAGGCCCTCAGGCATAAACATACCATCTCTATTTTAATCTTTTAGCTTTACACACACTGCCAAGATTTTAGCTCCAGCTTTACACACACACACACACACACACACACACACACACAGACTGAAGTCATTGAGCACCCAAAATGCAGATCATAAATCAGAATTTCCTTCTTTTTTTAATGAATGCAAAGCTCTTTTTAAGATAAATCAAAACAGATAATTAACTAAATAGTTAATAATTATTTAAATAACAGCACTTCTTAATTCGTGCGTAATGGCACATGGGGAGGAGGGAGTCACTCACACCACGTGCAGCATGCATGTACCGTTAAACTGCATCAAAATATAAGAAATGATAATGATTTTACTCCTATCTCTGCCTCGAACATCAATTTTTTTATCATGATCCTTCAACTTCAAGTTCAGGCCACATAAAAAAAACCCCACAGATGATTAATTTGTCATGAGAATTCAGCGTCACAAGCATCATGAACCACTTCACAGGAAACGCATTTAATCATATACCTGAATTAAACTCAACGTTTAGCCATCTAACCTGCTGAATTGGAAGTCGAGGCTGCACTCATTTTCAGCCACGTTGCTTGTGTTGGCTGGTTTGCAGTGGAGAGATTTATAACATGCTCGTCTTAACATTCTAGTTTTGTTTTCTCTGTTTTATGCCCATCTTCATTCGCAAGGTTGGAAAAAAAATATGAGCAAATCCTAGTCTTCGAGCTCGTCTTTTCCACAAGTTGTGGATGTGAAACTTGCCAGTCAGGCCACTGTGCTACTGCACGTTTACCTTGTTTTAGCGCTGAAAAGGTCATGTAATTCTACTTTGTTGCCAATGTCTGATATAAATACATATTCTAAACAAAGACTAACAAAACCAATGTTCATTCTGTTTAAAGACAAATAAACCCCTGACATGATTGGCAAACATTCCCATAGTTCTCTACTAAATACAGAAATAATGGAGAATGGTAATACTTTATATATGTAAAGGCGTTGATGTGTAATCCAGATTATGTACTCATGGTTTGTCAACTCTCTCTCTCTCTCTCTCTCTCTCTCTCCCTCTCCCTCTCTCTCTCTCTCCCCCTCTCTCTCCCCCTCTCTCAGCTATTTTCCTGGGTTCCTTCCGTTTGCCTTATGAGGAGATCAGGAGGATGATTATGGAGGTAGATGAGGAGCAGCTAACAGAACCTATGATCCAGGTAACATATCATTTAACCTCCAGTATTCATTAGATACAGTTAGGAATTTAAGAAATGTCATGGCTACAAAGTACTCGTGGGCCATCCCATACGATTTATCACTCTTCATCAGTGTCTATGTTCATACATTCATAGTGCTTTTCCACTGACACAGTGGTGAGACCTTACTTTGGCTCTGTTGCAGGGTGATGTTAGAACTTGGGGTTAATTCTGTGCCATGCAAGGTTAACATCACAGTTGTACATTGGCCGAAAAGGGACAACAGTTTTAAAAGAAATGGCAGCGAACCGAATGAACTCATGTTAACTACTGCGGTGGAACGACCGGATAATTTGGATCCATTTATTGATTTAAAAAGCAACTACTGAAATGAATCGAGCAACAGTCGTAAGCCGATTATTATTGATTAGAACTGATTATAAATTCATTATTATCTTCTCTATGTCATCATCATTCAAGAATTAATGGTAGGCCCAGATTCTGAACAAATGGTCAAATATCGAATTGTTGCCTTAAGAATAGAAATTGTATTGTATTTTGTGGAGGTTTACACCCCTATTAAATATGTTTTCTCAACAGCATTAAAGACTAAAAGAGGTATAAACGTATCTTTATTCTTTTTGCCAGTTATAACTTTGCTGTGATTAGACCAATTTAAGTTGTAATGGTTGCTATTATTTTATTAATTTTAGCTATTTGATAAAGTAATGATTCATTTTTTAAACCTGTGTGCACTGGAAGGGTTTGCTGGTGTGCTGAACCCAACCTAGTTCCAGCACGATTATTACATAAGTAGAGAGTGATTCTTTAATCAGCTTGTGCTGTCTAGTTTGCTGGCATTCAGGAACATCAGCCCTGTCTCCCCATCATGCCTTTCTGACATTGCTCAGTATTACCATTGTTAGCTTTCTCTTGTTAGAGACATAGAAATGGACAGCATCAGGAAGAAAGAGAAGAAAGGGACCACAGTGTTTGTTGGAATTGTTTTCAGATCCTTTCAGAAGTTTTTATTGTGCTCCACATTGTTGTAGTTTTCACATTCTTCTCGCTCAAGCCCGTGTTCTGTAATTACCACAGACAGCTCTGCTCCTGTGACTTACAGAGGAACATGTGTGTAAGGACACAGGTATCTTCATCTTCACTTACACCCTGCTTCTGTGTTGCTTTTAGAAACTTTGTTGTAAACTTTTACTGATCCTATCTACATTTTTCACCACGCTTACAACACTGAGTCTGAAGCCTTCTCCATTTAACAAACACTATTTACGCTATTGATTTGACTGATTTGATATGTTGAAGGATCGTGCTATGTAAATAGTTTGAGAATGAGTTGTGATGCGTGGTTTTGCTTCAGCGTTGTTTTAATTTGAATAGCTGGCTCAGTAAATATTAGAAGTCATAAACTCAAACGTAAGGGCCTCATGGTGTGGCTTGAACAAATTAAACAAACAGCCCACTGTTGAGTGCTGCGTCGATGGGCTGGTTATTAAATGTGAATTTATATTGTGGCTATCAACATTAGCAGCCAGGAGATATGGATTTCCTTTGCACTGGATGACAGATTATTGTGGCGATATTGATATATGGCATTCAGTGGGGATTATTTTCACTAAATGAGACTGGACTGCATAATGATAAACCATTTATCTGCTCTTTAATGAACTTATTGGAGGGCGAATGAAGGGGAATGAGAGGAATTACTTTAGCAAATGCACACATAAATTGGGAGGTGCATGGGCTGCATTGGTAATGGGGGGGTAAAAGACAAGGTTGAAAGAACGGTTCTGTTAAAAGAGGTTAGTATTTGGTGCGTCACTGCTGAATTTGGAGCATGTGAGGACAGTGTATAGTGCTGAGTACATCAGTAAATAAAGATTTTGCCATATTATCTCAATCTGTCTTTCTCTGCCTCTGTCTCTCTGCATTAGAATCTGGTGAAGCATCTTCCTGAGCAGGAACATCTGAATGCACTGGCCAAGTATAAACATGAGTATGCCAGTCTGTCTGAACCAGAACAGTTTGGGGTTGTGGTAAGTATATATACACACACACACACACAGTGATTTTTTTAGGACATAAGGTATATGTCTATACCTGTCCAGTGTTGGATGTAACACATTGCTAAGTCACACATTACTGTAATAAAATGATTTTTCCCTCTTCATTTTTAACTAATTAAATTACAGTTCCTTATGATGTACTTTCAACAATTCTGTATAAAACGATATTGAATTTAAAATCTAAATTTATCATCTGAAGATAAAATTTGTTTTGTAAGTTAGCTTGGCCCCTTTAAGTCCGCTGGCTGCAGGCTTGCTC
>CM040985.1:22503031-22518568 GCA_022985145.1 Pangasius djambal | reverse complement strand
ATTTTTTAATAAAGGCCACCTTTATCTCTTACCTGCTTCTCTCACTGCTTTTCTTTCTGTGTTGAGTCGAGAGATTGGAGGATGCTTAATTGAAGCTATCTCCTAAGTTTCTCTGCACTTTTTAAGTGATGGAGAGATTTGTCTTCCCTGACAAACGAGTGCAGGAAGAGAGGCAGAGAGACAGCTGTGTCATTCCCGACAGGCGGAGAGCAACAAAGAAAGCGTGCCGTTCCCTGCCTTTAAAGTTGCTTGCCCGAGGACTCGTCCTGATGTTCTCTTTCTCCGCTTGTAGTTTTCTGCTTGTTTGTTTGTTCAGGCAAGTTTACATGGGACATGATTTCCTTTGTGTTTTGTTTGGTGTATGTTTAGTCATCGAATGTGTGTCTGAGGTTTTCCTGCATGTTCCTTTGTGACTATTTCCACAAGGAAACATTTAGACTTCTCATTGACATGACTTCTTTTAGGTGTTCAAATTTGCTGCTCTACCTCAGAAAGCTGTTGTTTGCTGAATACCCACAAGGTCAGCAACTATAGCTAACACTAAAATACTGCACTACAAGTGAAGAGAGAGAGAGCATAAAGCTTTTATTTGTCCTTTTATAGAAAGACTAATTTTGTAGGTTTTATATAAACATTTTGCCCCCAATATAAAGAATCCCAACAGGCCAGAAAAGCACATGACTGAGCTTTGTAACTTTTGCGCTATCACGCCAGTAATATTCTGTTTATTCTGTATTTTTCCTCCATGCCACATTGAGGCATCTTGGCCTCTACAAAATTCTATATCCATAGAATAGTAATCATGATTATCATTGAAAACATCTAGTGTTTTCAATCTAGCTGCAATTTCAGAGTGCGCTATCAAATTAACTTGTCAAAGACAAAAGGAGGCTGTCAGTGATGACTTTATCCGAGATTCATTCTCTCTCTCTCTCTCTCTCTCTCTCTCTCTCTCTATTTCAATGTCTTGCTCTTTTTTATTCTCTCCCTTGTTCCATCTTCCTGCCATTCTGGGTTCATTGTTGAGATGTAAATATTTCCTGCTGAATTGGGAGAGCGAGCAGTTAAGGATTTGAGTGCATTTGTCCCTCTGTACATGTATGCAATCTATTTAAATGTGTACCTCCGGTTGTACAGATACATTATGTCTTAATATCTAGACTATAAGGAGAAATTATAATTTTCTGAAGAGGCATGACTCATGTTAAAATTTAAGTTAATTATATGTAGTTTGGAGTTAATGCTGAAATTGTGCACTTCGGTGTTCAGACCCCAGACAAAACTACAGCCTTAAAGCACTACTCAGACTTAAGTATGTCTCAGTTACAGATGATTCTGACCTTGAAGGCAGATTAAAAGCAGTGGTGTGCACACTACTGAAAAACCCAGTGAAAAAAACACTTCTACTCGAGAAAAATCTGGCAACCTTGGAGGCGGGAAATACATGTAGGGACCTAAGCACCTCTGTAACCTGACTCTGAATATGTGTAACTTTCCCCATTTAACTATTGACATAACCTTTCAAATTAAGTTACAAATTCTCTTCTGACATGATCTGTGTTTAGAATGGAAGAATTAAAGATTTTTTTTTCACCCTCTGTTATTTCTCTTTTTCTCTCTGTCAGTTGAAAGACACCAAGTCAGCTGATCAGATGTCCACGCTGCTTCACTTCCTAGCTGAGGTGTGTGAGGAGAAATTCCCTGACGTTCTCAAATTTGTTGATGACTTGCAACACGTGGACAGAGCCAGTCGAGGTATACACACACACACACACACACGCAAGCACGCACGCACACATACAGTGAGACACAATGACAACAGAATACCAGAAACCCCACAAACATTACGAAAGATAGCAGTAGCCTGTTTTACAAATGCAGTGCACATCATAGTCTGTATTAAGCTGTGTTTTGTGTGAAAATGAGTGGTGGTGGTGTTTTTTGTTTCTTTTTTTTGTCAGTTGTTGTCAGTCACCATCTGTTTTAAGTTGATTATATCCAAAGCAGGGTGTATCTAAAGCAGGTTTCAGGCATGGCAGCTTGGCCCAAAATAACCTACCACTTTAAAGATTTCAAATATAACTGGTGTCTTTACACTGTGTACTACTTATTTTTATATTGATGCTTATTATTTGAATTCATTTTAGCTGTGTCCTAGTTGAATTTCCTGGATCAATTTAAATGGTGATGTGATGTATGAAATTATTTTTGGATATAACACTGTTTCATGTTTCAAGCAAAGTAGCAATGGTGCACACTTCACATTCACGCAGCAACCTACAGCGTTCAGGAACAAACTAAGGCATGTTTACTAGTGTTTAAGACATGCTGGCTTTCCAATAGCAGCCAGCAAAGAGACTCATGTAAAGGAGTTTGTCAGGGAAGATTTAATGGTTAGATTTAACCATTTGTCGTGGAATATCCGAGAGACAACTTGGTTCCTGTTATCACTTTGCAAAGCACCGTGACTGTTAGAATGTGCCTACACCTGAGACTCCTTTCATAAATGTTAAATAAACGTTTCCTAACAAGAAACATCACATCAACGACTATGTTATTCCTTGTGAAATAACACATTTAAAAAAGAAATCAGTTTATTATTAGTCTAAGATTATGTAGCGTGTCCGCTGTACAAGTCCCTGTGAATGAGCCGTTACTATGGATAACGTTCTAACGTATTAGAACAAGCACCTTAATATTAACCTTAATATTAACCGTTGCTCTGTGGTATAAATCTTATTTATGTGAAATTAATATATATGTATATTGAAGAATAAATATATACTCGATTGTGCTGTACGCTATTCAGAATGTAGTACGATACCATGTCAGTAATCAAAGGCTTTTCCTGCTCTGAAGAGCAGATCAATCACACATTTATTCTATGAGTCTCTTATAAAACCACAAGCTGTCTGACATATGAGAAATATTTATCTGGATTTTTCACTTTGTTTGCATCTATGTGCTGATGGCATTAGCTCTTTGACATGTACATGTATAATGCATAATGCTGTTAATGTTGCTGCTTTAGGATGTTTTTATAATCATGACACTGGCATTATCTTTTCCCCATCAGGATACAGTGTCCTGAGAAATAAGACACATCTCTATCACTTCTAATGTGTTTGTGTTTGGGGTAATCTGTGGAGATTTTAGATTGGAGAGAGCTTCTGTGTGAGCAGGTTGGCTTGGGCAGCTGGTATGTTGCTGTGTTTTTTCTCTCGAGCGCCAGCACGCGTGCCATCACTGGTGATCCTCCACGGCTTCAGTGCTGTTCAGCGAGCCAGAATACACAGAGTTCATCATCCTTCCATTCCAAAACATGCTGTCTATTGACTAGAACCACAGCAGAGCTATCTGTCTGTCCTTCTTCTTCGTCTTTACATCTACCTTCTGTGTTTGACTGTCCATCTGTCTGTCCATCTGCCTGTCTGCCAGTCCACATCAGACACATTCTATCCACCCATATCTAAACTATTTATCCATCCATGTATCCATCTAGCCATATCAGAACTATTTATCCATCCGTATCAGAACTATTTATACATCCATCCATCCATCCATCCATCCATCTCA
Source organism: Pangasius djambal (assembly GCA_022985145.1). NCBI lineage: Eukaryota > Metazoa > Chordata > Actinopteri > Siluriformes > Pangasiidae > Pangasius > Pangasius djambal. Next base: position 22,514,992 of record CM040985.1, on the reverse strand, counting down.
GAACTATTTATCCTTCCATCCATCCATCCATATCAGAACTATTTATACATCCATCCATCCATATCAAAACTATTTATACATCCATCCATCCATCCATATCAGAACTATTTATTCATTCATTCATACATCCATTCATCTATCTATTCACCCACACTGGATTTATCCATCCAGCCATCCAACCATTCACCAACATCAGACCTATCCATTCCTCTATCCATTTGCATCAGACCCATTTTATCCTTTCATCTATCCATCCACATCAAACCTGTCCACCCAGCCACCCATCCATCCATCCATCCATCCATCCATCCATCCATCCCTAACTCTTCATATTCTAATCCTAATTTACTTTACATTGCTTTCTATCATTCTCGCTCTGTCTCTGTCTCTCTCTCTCTCTCTCTCTCTCTCTCTCTCTCTCTCTCTCTCTCTCTCTCTCTCTGGGAGTGGTGGTGCTGGATTGACAGTAGTGCTCTGTGGGGTCATGTTGCTTCCGGCAACCCCAGAAGCATAGAGATGACACAACAACGAAACTGTCTCACCATATTACTGCATGCATCACATGAGAACCAGGAGAACCAGAACAAGTTCAGCAGAAGTAGTGGTCATCAGGAACCCATCAGTCATTCCTCTGTTCAGGCTTTTTGGCTAGATCATCAGGATCAGCCGGTTGCATTTGTGAGATTGCGTGTCGTGTGGAGTAGAGTGGCAGAGTGGCAATGTTCATTAGCAATACCGTGCCTCCTTTTTAATTAGGGCCCAGCTCATTTAGTGTTGTCTCTGGGTGGAATAGTCATTGGTAATTAATCATGGCTAGGCCCCATGCCACTGTATTAATAAACAGAGCATTAGGTGTGGAGGGACTTGCTGAGCCCTCGGGACTTATAGTTTTTGCTTGGCACTTAAGTGTTCCTACTTTGTTTCTTCCAAAATAAATAATTTAGTATGATTATGGAGGTACTGAATTTTTCTCAGATGCACTGTTTTCTGGATAAAACTAGCTATAATTTAGTTAATAATAATAATAATAATAATAATAATAATAACAATAATAATAATAATACACTAATTGCACAATAATTACAATAATAAAACTATCTCAACTGTTTTTTCCTCCTTGGGATGGTTCATGAATTGGGTCAGTGTTGAAACTGATTGACGGAAGCTGTTTCGAGACATAAACAGCACATTCTCTGACTTTTTGTCTTCCTTCGTTTGCTCGCTCCCTCTTTAAATTTCTCCCCTTCACAATCCCCTCCCTCCTCTATCTCTATCTAATGGCCTATCTGTGTTCTCTCCCACTCTTCCACATTTCATTAATAGCTCCCACTCTGGCGTCCCTCATCAAATCGGTTGGCATTATGGGTAACACATCCCCGCCGCCCCAAATGTGGCCCGTGCACGGAGTCTAATCGTGTTACTCTATTACAGTTATTTCCATCCATTATTCTGCCTCTTCCTCTCCTTGGCTGCTGTCTTTCTCTGTCAGATAGCGTGGGTCAGATGGAGGGGCGTTTGTTTTGTATTGTATTGTATTGTATTGAGAGGTGGCAACGTTTTTATTAATTACTCACTGCTGTATAGTCCTGTTGTGCTTTCAGCTCTCACAAAGGTACGATTTGCTGGGTAATAGTCTTATGACTTTATTTAGGAACATAGTGTTTGTGTATGTGCACGATCTGACTGGCAGTTCTCTGCTTTGTCCTGTGACTGTTCATGCCAAAGCTGTCACAGGATTTTGTTGGGGCCCAGCTGGCATCTGAAAGGTGTGCGCAAACAATTAAACAACACTTTTACTTACCCGGTGTTTTTCTTTTTTTTTTTTTTTTTTTTTTTTTCCCCCCCCTTAGCCTAGAGATGATCTGAAAACATAAACACACAATGCTCAGATTCTCACATGCACATGTTGACATAGCTATAATAATGTATAGCTCACTTAAATACAAGAACATGCTCTACTCTGCAAGCACACATAAAGAAGGTACAGTATATGGGCCAACATGTATCGTTCAGAATGGTTTCCAAAATAGCAAAACATGAAATCATTACTGTTCTTAAAAGACTAACTGCTTTCTACAAGACGTGAAGCCAGCCAGCCCCATCTTTTCAAACTATCCTGCTCTCTTCTGAATACATAAGCTCACATACTCCCACGATTGGCTAGCTAAAGGGGAGAGAGAGTATGCTGTCCTTCCTATCCAGAGAGCACGGCAAATTTTGCACTCTTGGTTCACGGCCAAGAATGGCTGTGGAATCGCTGGGATTGGCACTCGCAGTCTCCCAACAATAGTGCGAGCGCTTTTATGTTGTGCCACCTGGGAGCCATGTGACCACGTTTTTCTGAACTACTCACACTATGTACTTCCTTGTTTTTACATTAATATATGTCTGCTATGCTGTTAATACACCTGAGAATGGAGTGGTTTGAGTTGAATAAGGTCACAGTAATTATGCAGGTGGATAATTTTCTGTTAGAAATAACAGCCTTAAGAGGTAAAAAGACACATCTTTGACCTTGTAAAGACATTTAATCAGTAGTATTATCATAATATAACATCCTCATCTGTTTCAAATCAAATACCATTTTGTCTTACACCTAAAGTTCTGTTGATATTTGTTAGTGAGCCAGTGAGCCTGGCTAGAGCAGTTTAATGTCAGTATGTGCATGAGCTGCGTAGATGCTTCATCTCTCTCTACCTTTCTGCCCCTTTTCTCCTCCTTCCCACCCCCTGTCTGTGCCCTCCTATTTCACTCATCACTCTCTCATACCATGTCTCCTTCAACCTTCCCTTCTTCCTTTCCTTGTTTGCTCCATTAGAGGGAGCTAGAGGTTGTGTGTTAGGAGAGAAGTCCTTCTGTCTTCTATGTTTTCCAAAAGCCAAACTCACTTCTTCCCCAGCTGCCATGCCAACAGCACGTAGCATGGAGGATGCTTAATGTGTTAATGCTCCCTGATCTCACACTGTATAGTTCAGCCACCATTTTCTGTACTTAATTCACACACTGGAAATGCCAATTATTATGCATCTAGGTTGGCCAAGGAAAGGAGTAATAAATTATTGCTAGGGAAGGAGATGATGTGTAGGCATTGTTTATCTTAAGTGTATGTTCCATTAAGTTTAAGGGGGTGGAGATCATAACACAGACAGACAGGTTTTGATCCAAGTGTATGCAAGTTTTTTTTTTTTTTTTTAATGTAAAGCAAGCATGTAGTCGGCCGATCTACGAACAGTCTAGACAAGGCAGAAGCAACTACAAAGACGGAAGACAGGGCCATCTATAGCTCTACGGGTTTAAGATTTTGTTTGGTGGAATCTTTCACTCCTTATATCGCTTCCGGATGAAATGGTGGGAAATTACCCCTCTGTAACCATCAGTGGTCAGTAACCTTTCGACCGTCGATGCCCACAAACACATAAGCAGCTTCTAGCCTCTGCTCTGAGCCATAAATGTAACAACAGCTCAGAACACAGTGTATAAAGACCTTACTCTGTGTGGACCCTGTGTTGAAATAGAGCTATTACTCTTGCATTTATCTTACTGGCATTTTATCTCCTCCACTTTTATACAATGTCCACCATACTTATTGGCAACCTATATTTATTTATTTATTTATATTATTATTTATTTATTTTATTATTTATTATTTTTATTTATTTTATAATAATAAAAATTATTTAGAAAAAAATAACATGCAATGAGTGATGTATCAGCTCAGACATACAGGAGTATTATACTTTTTTTTTTTTTTTTTTTTTTTTTTTACAAAATGTTGTGCTCATGGGTCCAATGTGAAATTTTTTGTTATATGCTTAATGGTATTTTTACTACTTATGTATTTTTGTAATATCCATTAACTGATTTGTAGAGGTCAGTTACCCCTCTGTTATGTGTCAGTGACTGGCAACCTTTCGACTGTCGATTTTCACAAACACATAAGCAGCTACAAAAACAAGTACATAAATTATGCCTATGGCTTAAAACACTTATTATTATTGTCTTTAAATCTGAAAAAAGTTTCATACTGTGGAAAGGGGATATTTTTGGCACCATTATTATCTAATTAACTGGTTTGGACAGATTTGTTTGTTCTTTGTCATTGCAAGTATTTGTTTGTTTATTTTGTCTGTACCAATCTGTAAGAAAGAACAGGAACCACAGAAGTAATAGTAAGTACATAAACATAAAGCTGAGATGAGGCTTGAAAGGTTTCTCTCTTTAAACATTGTCTAAATTCTCACTGACAGGCACACACACACATACACACACTCCCCTGCTTCCCCTAAAGTTGTGTGGTCTTAAAGCATGTCTCCTATGAACTCTCAGACTGCTCTGATGCCCTCTCAATGGCCTTCTTCTTTCTTGCAGCACTTTCCTGCCTCCTCTGTACTCAGCAACCCTTGCTGGCTTTAGTATGCTAATCTCACCCTGGCCTTGAGGAGAAAGGGAGGATGACACGGCATCTCTTTGTTTGATGTGCAAAAGCATGCACTGTTCCATGTTGACTTTAAAGCTCCTTAGTGAAGTTCTGAAGTTTGCCAGTACAATAGCTTTAAAAAGATGCAGCCCTGATGAAATTAGCATGTTTACGTTGAATTTGAAATTACATGAATTGTGACTGTTGAAGTGTTTAATAAGGTGATCTATTCTGAGGTGTTTGTGTGTCTGATGAATGGATGTTTTCTTCTTGTAAGTTATTTATGTCCATTATCTGGTGTGTGTATGTGTGTGCGTGCACGCAGGGTGTTAAAGGAATGCTGCTGTTGTGATGCACTTAATTAGGCTGGTTGTGATGCACTGAAGCACAACTCGTGCTATGTGAAAATCTATACTGCCTAATGAAACATGAAAAACAAGCACCAAACTCAAACATGCTCAAACTCAAACACCAAACATGCTCAAGCGGTCATACTCTTAGTGGTGTGTGTAGCTTGTAGCCATATGTGTTTTTTTGTTAATAGTGGTGACCAATACCAGACCCGACAACCTTTACATATTACGTAGGAGCTCTCTGCTTTTTAACAATGGACCACACTACTATGCGTTATCACCCAAAAATACACCAAAAGAGTCTTCCTTTTACCCCAAAAAACAGCAGATGAGCCAATCAACATATAAATCTGGAATGTTTCACAGTTCTGTAAGTGTTTTGAACTTTCTGAAATTAACTGACTCCCCTTCGAAGCTCCGCCCCCTTCCACCCATCTAGCGTTTTTAAGCTTTGAGCCAGTTCTCTCACCTCAGCTCGACTTTCCCTCTTCAAAGATGCACTGACAAAGGGCCCTTGCTGTCTTTCAGGATAAATAGACAATGTTTTGAGTTCATTAATGTGAAATAAAATTTAACAGTGTATGTCCAACCTAGCTAACTTTAGACGAGTATTATAGCTAACATCAGTGTGACAGCGGGGGTGTGGTCGAGCGTTAGCAGTGGACGGAGAGGAGGCGGGTTGAACCGGCAGGAAATACATGATGATTTTCACCTGTCTCTTATTACCACCAGTCTACTTATTTGTGTCTCTGTGCTTTCAGTGACTCCTGTAACTGGAGAGAGAGAGACACACACACAAGCACAAGCGAAAAGCTGCGAGTCAATTGAGTATTTTTTATTTATTTATTTATTTATTTATTTTTTTGATGCGAGCCCGGAGCTCAGCTAAAGTTTCGCCTGCCTCCCGAATCTTCCTCCACACTCTCACATACCGGTGTTTTACAGTTGTTTAACTGTACAAATTAAAGATGCCATGTTGACAGAAATTGGTCAAAAGCAGCACTAAGAAGCTCTTCTGCTTTTTTTTTTTTTTTTTTCCCCGAACTTATGCTCATGTTCATGCAAACTGGACAGTTGAAGATTGGAAAAAGACCAGGTGATATTTTTCCAATTTTCAACTGTCCAATTTTGATTAGCCTGTGCCCAGTGTAAGCTCAAATTCCTGTTGCTGGCTGACAGGAGTGAAACCCAGTGTGGTCTTCTGTTGTTGTAGCCCCCAAGGTTCAACGTCTTGTGTATTCTGAGATGCCTTTCCGCTCACCACGGTTGTAAAGAATGGTTGTTTGAGTTGAACAACAGCTTGTTGTTATGAAAACAGTGTTTTACAGATTTTGAAACTTGATGCCCACAAGAATCAACTACACTTGCAAGTCTCTAATTGGGCACTTAGCCCACAAGTGCTCAGTTGTATAAAATGAGATGAAAGTAAGTCACTCTGGATAAGGGAGTCTGCCAAATATAAATGTCTCAGCGTTGATGCAGCATGAGCAGCAGATGCAGTTGGCTGGCTTCTCAGAAGAAACATGTGTTAACTCTCATGTTCCCCGGTTTGCAGTTTTCATATGATCGATGACCAGGTTTGGGTGCTGGGGGAATGAGGAAAGGGGTAGAGGGGGATAACCAAAATAAATAAAAAACAAACAAACAAACAAACTAAATTGAATCTGTGATCTGTGGGCTCCTTTCCCCTCCTCTATAATCGCCTCGCTGTGTGGGGGCAGTCTGCTCATGGGCCTAAAAAAATTTTTTTATGGTGTTTTTAACTGCTTACATATTATTTATATCCATTTGGATAGAATTTTGTTTGATTATCCTCTGCTTAGATGGATATAATGTATTATATTTTATATTGCACTGTGTGCATATTAAAAGCCAAGCTGCTTTTTTCATTTTTATTTATTTTTACTGTCCGTTCTTTTGAATCTGGAAAATATCAGACACACTGTTCTAAAGCTTCACGGGGTCCTTAAAGGGTCCATAAGGGTTTACACACTGTCTCCTGGATGCCTGCCTTCTTAACACACACACACAAACACACACACACACACACCCCAATACTATGTAGAAGCATCTCCGTTTATCTGATCAATTAATGGAGAATTTATTACAGTAGTTTTCCAGTTTTCCGAAAAAAAAAAAACCCAAAAAAACCCATGAAAATAAGAAAATGGAAACATCTAGAGAAGCTTTGGAGAGTGTATAGTGTATAGGGTTATTGAGCCACTGAGATATATTTTAGCCAGCTGATGATTCTTTTTGCAAAAGAGACCTTTTCATGAGGCTAGCATAATTTAAATTCTGATAAGATTTTAATAGGTTTAGGTGTGAAATTATTCTTAATTTTTCCCTGTGATGTCTGAACTTTGGTCATATCCATCCTTTTATATTTAGCCAGGCAGTGGTCTCTCACCATGATTATTTCATGGGTAATAATGATCCAATTATAAGTGGTGCCTCTGTGTTTACCAGTCAGTAAAGTGTTTGCACGTTTCACAGAGAAGATACGCTTCCATGCTAGCCCATCCGTCCTGCTGCATTTCTCCGTCAGTCTGAAATACTAAATTAATTTTTAGATCACACCGGTCTTCTTTTCTCATGCTAATTGTGCTATGGATGTCATTCCCTGTATAGCTGCTTTCTGATAAACACATAGAGTGTGCGTCTGTCTGTGTGTGTGTCTGTGTGTGTGTGTGTGTGTGTGTGTGTGTGTGTGTAGTCTCGGCGGAGAACCTGGAGAAGAGTTTGAAGCAGATGGAGAAGCAGCTGCTGCAGCTGGAGAAAGATCTGGACACCTTCAGCTCCCCTGAAAACCAAGATGACATGTTCCACAGCAAGATGGCCATATCCTTTATTACACACACACACACTTGCACTTTGATTGTTCCAGATACAGGTGTCCAAGCACAAAGTTTATTTGCAGAGTCTTTCACCACATCTGCTGCAAACACACACACACACACACACACACACACACACACACTCGGTTTCTAATCAGAGCCCAGGTCCGTTTGTAAGACTGGCTGTGTATTTTAATTATTAACTACAAATGTCAGTGGGTCATGCTTCAAGCAGGTGTGTGCTCAATAATGGAGTTTCACACTACATTTCCATTCCGCATCCAGCCTCACTGTCTGTCTTCCTCTACTTTTCACTCTTGGTGCCTGGGGTGCTCTTCTGCTAACACTTTGGGTTTCCTGTTTACTCAAGTCTGAAGATTTTTGATGAACAACTTGCAGCATTATTATTACTTCCTTATCTCTCATTGCCACATACACATATCTACACTGGAAGGAAATTCTGTCTAGATATTGCTCAATTCTCATAAACAAATTTCTTATTTTAGGGAAGTAGAAGTTAAAAGCACAATATTATGTAGTATTGATTTTGTGCTGCTGGAGCTGGTACCTGTTCTCCTTCCCTCCTCTCTTCTTTACGCTCCTCACTCTGACATGACTGGGCAGGAGGCAGTCAGGGGAGATCATTATCCTGCATGGCCTGTGTGTGCATGATTGTGTGATTGATGCACTCATGGTGTTTCCTGTTGAAAGGCCCTTTAGTCCAAAGTTTCTCAGCAGCCCTGCTATGGACCAGTACACTGCTACAGTGAGGCAGCAGTGAGGCTTTAAGCTGACATTTAACAAATGAATCAGAGAAGCAAGCCAACACACCTTGATATCTTGTGTACTATATTTGCTCGACACAATGCACTGACACAACACAGCATCATAAAATCATACGTATGGGTCTCCACCACTACCGTCATCTCCACCAGCAAATCATCATTTACAGTATCGCAGCAGTCAGTGCAGTTATGTTTCTGATTGTACGACAGATTGTGAACAAGCAGGTGTTCAGCATGCAGTTGTTGGTGTGTGATTGCTGAGCACTGAAGGCTCTTCCAGAGAACTGATGAGCTCATTTTCTCCACTTAAGGAATTATTTCATCCCCCCATTTTTTCAGCATTTGACTGGGCACCCAGGTTACTCTATTATACATGTTAGAAATAAAATAAAAAAAATACTGTAGCAGCGGCAATGAATGAAATAAAAACTCGCCACAGTTCAGTGAATCCAGTTTTCTAAACATGAACTATCACAGCTTCTCTATTTCAGCTTATAAAATCACATGCAGCATTTATATTTATTATTTGGCGGAAGGTAGCTCATCAGGCCAGAGAGTGTTAGTGTTTATTTATTTATTTATTTATTTATTTTAAAAAACACTTCCTGGTCTGATTAGTAAAGTGACTATATGATTTGTTAAAAGCCGAAATTGTTTAAAGACGAATGGACAGAGAAGAGAATGGACAGATAAGTATGCAATTATTCCTCTGCTTCAAGTTCAAATCAGATGTCTCATCGGTTCAGAGTAGAGGTGTGCATAAGGAAATACAGTCAGCAACTTCAGCATATGACGGTGGCTACAGTAAAGGCCTGGTAAAGCACCTCAGCGTTCAGTGATGTCCATGGGTACTAGACGTCAGGCAGTCATTGAATGCAATGGAATTGCATCTAAATATTAAAAATATTCCTTATATCTATAATTGTTAGTTTGTCCAATAACTTTTGAGCCTGTGAAAATAGAGGGACTATGTAATAAATGGCTGTAATTCCTAAACAGTTATTGCAATTTTTTTTGTTAAACCCATTGAATTAAAGCTGAAAGTCTGCACTTCAATTAATCTTGAGAGCTTCATTTCAAATCCATTGTGGTGGTGTACAGAGGCAAAATGACGAAAATTGTGTCATAGTCCAAATACTTATGGACTCGACTTTTTGGCAGTATAGACACTTAAATATAGGTGGTTAGATACACTGTATGGCCAAAGGTATCTGGATACCTGACCATTACACTCAGGTTGTTCTTCCGCAAACTGTTGCCATAAAGTTGGAAGCACACAGTTGTATAGAAAGTCTCTGTATGCTGTAGTTTTACAGTTTCCCTTCACTGGAACTAAGAATCTCAAACCCGTTCCAGCATGACGATGCCCCTGTGTACAAAGCGAGCTCCATGAAGACATGGTGTGTGAAGGTTGGAGTGGAAGAACTCGAGTGTCCTGCACAGAGCCCTGACCTCAACCCCACTGAACACCTTGGGGATGAACTGGAACACCGACATCAGTGCCTGATCTCACTAATGCTCTTGTAGCTGAATGAACACAAAACCCCACAACCACGCTCCAAACTCTAGTGGAAAGCCTTCCCAGAAGAGTGGAGGCTGTTATAACAGCAGTGGGGGACTAAATCTGGAATGGGATGTTCAAAACGCTATACCATAGATGTGTGTGATGGTCTGGTGTCAATGAACTTTTGACCATATAGTGTATGAAGCATGTAGGATGAAGAAAGGCCATATTCATTAACATGGGAATGTACAGGTTTCTTGTGTAGTGCTGCTCAGCTGCTCACTGAAAAGTCAGTGCCCTTAACTTTACTATTACTAGTAACTAGTATCTAAACTTGGATAAGAAGTCATTACAGTTTAGTCAGCATTGTGGTGACTAATTCATTTACTTACCACAGGTTGTTACCATTTTGTCAAAATAGTCAGTTAATATTAGTTACTAAATCATTACACTTTAGTCCACGTAATAGTTTATCATAATAACTATTAAGGAACTACTATAGTAACACTTGATTGCTTACTGATTTAGTTAATGAATACCTAAGCATTAATTAAGGAACTGTATTGCAAGATGTTACCCTCATATCACGGCCATGTACAACTAAGAATGCTAACTGCAATATTACACCAGATCTGTTATATTTTCCATGGGAGTGAGTGGGAAAGGGATTAAAAAACAGTCCGTTTCAGAGACCATGGTACTAGTCGAAAATGGCAGTGTGAAACTTTGGTGCGAAACAAAACAGAACCAGTTCATATTGTCATTAATGGATAAGCATTGAGAGTTACTTATGACTAAATGGCGATATGTAATCAAGGATTATGTAGCACAAATTTTAGTTGAATACCCCTGGTCTAAAAGATCGACACCTATACTTCAAGGATAAATTTGTTTAATTTGTTATTTAATCATTGTGTTCTTTCTTGTCATGGTCGTTTCATTCTTGCTCAGGCTTTCAAGTGTGGCAGTACTATAGTCAGTAAGAAACGGCCAAAAAAAGAGGAAAAAAAGCTTGTCTCATTTGGTTGGATGACCTCACAGAAATTTTAGCAGCTCTCCTTCATTTGTTTCCCCACTTTCTTGTAAAGCATTAATTTTCACGTTTTAGTGTCTCATCTCTAGTCTCATTCCGAGTGGTATTAGCACTAATGTGTGTGTGTCAGACTCAGTTCCAGGAGCTGTCCAGCACATGCCTCAGTTCATTATGGAAGAGATGAGTGTTTCATCCTGATGGGTGTGTGTGTGTGTGTGTGAGTGAGTGTACACGTAAGTGTGGCTCCATCAAGTCATGTAGGTGTCCTGACATGCTCTGAGTCTAATGTGTCACTGATCTGTGTGTGTTTAGGTTTGTTTGGTAACTGTAGTGGCTAGTGTGTGGCTCTTTAGAAGATAGTACGATGTCCGGTTGCTATTATTAATTAATTATTATTATTAGCAATGATCACTGATGCTGACAGGTCAGATACTTTTCTTGACATGTACTTCTTTTTCATCTTATAGACCCTTCATCTCTCTCTCTCTCTCTCTCTCTCTCTCTCTCTCTCTCTCTCTCTCCCCAGCTCAGAGTCCACATGCCCCTTATAGCCGTGTCCTTGTTAACATAATCTCCGTCCACCCCCTTACTTCAAAGACCTAATGAAATCTCCCATGCAGAAACGCACACACACTTTTCATTAAGCAAGTAATTCCCTGGTGTTGTTCTCACATCAGTGATGCGGTGGTGCGAGCAGATGTTTCGCTTTGTAAATCAGCCCGCAACAGTGCAGGTGTACTCTGTCAGCAGAAAAGTTCTGTCATTAGGACACCCTCAAGATGCTGTGGAGCACCCAGCAAAGGCACAGCAGTCCCTGTCAGCGGCTTCTCTGTACTGCCTTCACGGTGAATAAGTCATGAACGCTGTGCACTGTGACACTTGTAGACCAAGCTCCACCCTGCGGATCGATCCAGGCTTCAGTTGCTGTATGTCCACTCATCAATTCAAACCTTTTTAAAGAAAAGACTATGTATACATCAGTATTTATGGGTTGTAAAGCTGTACTGTAGCAAGGACAAATCGCACTGTATG
>CM040985.1:22490812-22501224 GCA_022985145.1 Pangasius djambal | reverse complement strand
ACTGCCTTCACGGTGAATAAGTCATGAACGCTGTGCACTGTGACACTTGTAGACCAAGCTCCACCCTGCGGATCGATCCAGGCTTCAGTTGCTGTATGTCCACTCATCAATTCAAACCTTTTTAAAGAAAAGACTATGTATACATCAGTATTTATGGGTTGTAAAGCTGTACTGTAGCAAGGACAAATCGCACTGTATGTGTGTGTGTGTGTGTGTGTGTGTGTGTGTGTGTGTGTGTGTGTTATTGTGTATTCTTTCAAGTATGTTTTCTAGCCCTAGAAAAAAAATTGTGCCATATTTCCTATCTGCCTCAAATACAGTCTCATGAAAAGTGAAGTGACGCTGTCATTGCTTTTAGAGACAGGTTTATTGTGTCCTTCCATCCAATCAGGCTTTGGAAAGGCACTCTGCAATAGGGTGGAGCGCTGCCTTTCTGAAAATTTACTCTCTGATACCAAAGCTTCTAAAATTGCCACCAGACGTGTGAAGATTGGGGTTGTAGGGGTGTGAGCTCTGACTGTGTGTCTTACAACCTCCTACCCAAACAGATTTGTAGCAGCACAGTGTTAGGTCATAGGCAAATGAGTAAGTACAGTATAAATTGTAGTGCAGCTGTTGGTTTAACTACGTGTCCCATTGCGTGGTGGAAACCTTGTTCTTTTTAAGCCTTGTCCCGGGTTCGATCCTGAGTTTGTGTGACTGCCTACGTGGAGTTTTGCATCCTCTCACCATGTTGATGTGGGTTTTCTCCATGTTCTGTGGTTTCCTTCCACCTCCAAAAACATGCCAGTACATGGACTGGCTAAGATCTGAATGCATGTAGGATAAAGCAGTTAGTGAGAGCGACTGAGCTGCGAAATAGTGAAGACACTCTATGCTTTTTGTCTTTGCTCAGCTGTTCAGCCATTAAATAGTCTAATAAGTATGTAGGTTGCAGCTTCTTTTCTCCATCAGTTTAATGCATCAGAGCTGTTCTTATGGAATGAGTGTTTAGGGACTTGACCACTAACTACATTTTTCGAGTTTAAATTATAAATTGGAATAGTTTGCTTTGAATGAGCTGAAAATTCTTAGAATTATATCTTACTAAATATTTCTCATTAAATGACTCATCACCGTACAATCCTGATCGTTATGTGAACGGACAGCAGTATAATTGACGTTTTCACATATCATGCCATGCTGTTTACTACTCGTGCCCTTGAGTGATGAGCGGAAAAGTTATCAGGGCTCTGGGCTTTCAGAAGTTTTGGACGGCTCTCCAAAGCAGTTCTGACAAGGCATAAACCGCACAAAATTATAACACAACGAATCATTATTTTTCAGTAACAAAGGTTTGAAGCAAGAATCCTTGATAACGAAATGGCGATGAAATCCGACAGTGAGTCAATTCAGTGAATCAAGAATCCCTTCAGCCTCACCAGTGGGAGCAACCTAGAGTTGAGGTTAAAAATCACATCAGATTAATTATTGGGTGGCTAATGTATAAATTAAGGGACTTGCCCATAGGCTAATTTATAAAGAATCACAAAATTCAACGCAGTTCTTGCGCCAGTTGTGAATGCTCACGGAATTAACATACAGCCCTGAATAAGAAATCAAGTTCCATTTCTAACTGGAAAAGGTTGTAAACTGTTCATGATGTTTGCTACTGCACAATCAAATCCTTCACTGATTATGACAGAAAGATGTCTGGGCCGAGTGAGAGAACTTGTATATGAAGGCTTATGGCTGCTAGTCTATTTGTGGAGTTTGGGTTTTACAGAGCTTCGCCGGCATGAGCCAAGTCAAACAGAGAGCAGCTCCTGTCAAAAACATTTCACCCCGCAGCCTGCACACACGTCCATGAACCCCACACAGGAGCATGCTGCATGTCATATCTACAACACACACTCACTTAAACACTTCCCTGAAGTCTCTTTCACACACAGGCACAGACGCACACAAGTTTTGATGAGCTGTGAGATGAGCTGTCACCGAGTGAGGCCACTGCACCAAACATGATTAATATTAAAGACAATATTCATTTAATAATATTTGCAGTGCCACTAAAAGAAAAATTCCTGAACTCTGAGTTAGGCTTAGACTTCGGCCTCTCTGTTGTTTCAGGATAAAGACGGAAGCAGTATTTGTTCAAAATATATTTACAGTTTTGTGACAGTATGTATATTAAAAAAAATCTCCCAGCACACACATATATACAGACAATTTTTTTTTTTGCATTCTTACAAAACATGTCTGAGAGAAGCGATGCAACAGTTTGCCAATATTTCATATGGCTCGAGGCATGAATGATTTGATATGCAAAGCTCAAGCACGCTAATTTGAAGTAAGTTTAATAACACTGAGGCATGATGTATTGAATACTAAAGGGGTTTCATATTCTTCTGTTTATGTCTGTATGTTGGCACGTGTGCTTCTTTGATCTGTGTTCATACTACATGATGTCATTGAGAAAAAGGGGTTTAGCTAGAAATCTACATTTTAGCCTCTGACATTTCTGATTCCATTGAATCAGATACAGATTTTTTTTCTCTGTCTTTTCTGTTTTATCTCTCTCTCTCTCTCTCTCTCTTCATCTCTCTCTCTCTCTCTGTCTCTTTCCCCCCAGCTGGCCATTGATTTCTCTCCGTCTGTACCTTTATGTGAACAGCTCCCTATTCGTTCGCTATTGTGAGAGGAAAACTTTGATCTACTTCAAAGATTTTCACCCACCTCTCCCCCGGAGTCAGTTCTGTGTTTTCATCTCACTATTTTTGAGTTAATAAAGGTGTGTGTGTGTGTGTGTGTGTGTGTGTGCAAGATCAATTGCCTTTCAAACATGTCTGATAGTGCTTAATAACTGCTCTAAGTGGATGCAGAGCTGTGAAATGCAGTGAGCTAAAAGCAACATTGCCATAAACGAATCCACGCTGCTAGCAATGCGCCAAGTAAAGCTTTACAGCTGGTGTAATTTATGTTTGCACCGAGTTGTCTGAGATGATATGTCATTATGAACATTCACAGTATCTTATTTGTAACACAATTCACATCAGCATGAACAGTTATTAGCACCGAATTCTGTTCAGCTCTGCTGTTGGGAGGAGTTATGTATGTACGTATCTACAATGCCATCTTAATGTGGGTCAGATTGCTTCATAGAAGAACTAATAGCAATAACTACTAGATGAATTTCTAAGATTTCATCTCTCAAATAAGTACAAGATGATGAAAGAATACGATGATGGGGCGTGCCCTCTGTGTTTTATTCCTCTTATACCACAGCAAAACCAATGATTACTTCTTTTTATTAATAAAGGATGACAGATTGCACTTTTCATGCATTTATAGTTAGGTTTAATGTTGTGAATTGTCCACAAAACAGGTTAGTTCCTGTTATCAGTTAGTTAACATCAATAAGCAGTCATTCCCTCACCATACTCTCTTTATTCTTTCTCTTGAAGTTAATATGAAGAAAATACAGCGTTTTTAATGTCAGAACTGCTGTTACAGAAAAATAATCAATACCGATCAGAATTGAGCATTCAAAAGTACTGTGTTGTTAATTCTATATTCATATTCTTCGTTCTGCATTCGAATATTGGTGCATCGCTGGTGCAACACAATATGTTGTGCACACACACACACACACACACACACACAAACACACACAAACACACACTTTAATACTTAACTACAGAGCCTCACAGCTTCTCCACTCACGCGAGGGAACAGTACCAGAAACTGGTCATCATGCACAGCAACATGAACACACTGTTCCAGAACATGGTGGAGTACTTCGCTATCGACCCCAAGAAGACCTCCGTGGATGAACTCTTCATAGACCTGAGCAACTTCAGAGCCATGTTTGTGGTAAGCAGTCTAGCTTCATGATTGTGATTGTGTGTGATGATGATGCTGATGATTGCTATTGCTATTCTTTTCTCTCTTCTGAGGTTTCTGGCATATTTCCAGTGTTCCTGCTTAGCTTAGCATGCAGTGTTTCATGCACATCCATAATATCTAACTTCAATCAATCCAGTTGAGCTGTAACTCAAATATAACACACCTAAAATGGATCAGCAGTTAATTAAGAGGATTAGGGCAACTTTGATCACTGGCTTACAGTATCTGCTTTACATGCAGCCTCGTGATGAATTTATAATCTAAATGAATGTTCAGTCAGAATAAAACAGCCTAAATCGCAATAGTGTAAACTGATTGAGAGCAATCTAATCATACACTATATGGCCAAAGTTATTTAAACACCTGTGTATTGAACATCCCATTCCAAAACCATAGACATTAATATTCACTTCTTCCTTTTTGTTGTTATAATAACCTCTATTCTTCTAGAGTTTGGAGCGTGACTGTGTGGATTAGTGTTCATTCAGCTACAAGAGCATTAGTGAGGTCAGGCACTGATGTTGGTGAGGAGGTCTGGGGTTCAGTCGGTGTTCCAGTTCATCCCAAAGGTGTTCAGTGGGGTTGAGGTCAGGTCTCTGTGCAGGACACTCGAGTTCTTCCACTCCAACCTTCACACACCATGTCTTCATGGAGCTCGCTTTGTGCACAGGGGCATCGTCATGCTGGAACAGGTTTAGGCGTCTTAGTTCCAGTGAAGTTGTAATGCTACAGCATACAAAGACTTTCATAACAATTATGTGCTTTTAACTTTGTGGCAACAGTTTGGGGAAGAACCACATATGGGTGTGATGGTCAGGTGTCCACAAACCTTTGGCCATATAGTGTGTATTAAAAGGAAGAATAATTGCCAGATAAACGTTTAAATCTGATTCAGTTGGATACTTTCTGTACATTCTGTTCATAATACTCACTTCACCAACATGGCAAAATGTCCCATGCATGTTAAAATATGAGCTAAGGACAATTTGGTAAAGGACACAAATGCTTCTTCCTGCCTTGTTCAGTAGCAGATGTTTAGAAAAACAATGCTTAAAATAGTGTTTTGAAGGTTTGAAATAAATAGAGACTAAATAGATTAACGGTCATTAGAAAATAAACATCATCGTTTCCTGATTTCCTAATTAAGTTTTTTTTTTTTTTAACCCCACTAAGCCTGTAATGCTTAATTATCATTGGCATTTTTTATACAGATAGATGTATACAGTGTATACAGATAGACCACTGGCATGAAATTGTCAGGTTTCATTTACAAGTATGAAGTAATTACCTGCGTGCTAATGTTGTGCATGGCTGTGAGTTCATTTTTTACATGGCTATGAAATGAAATTTACACGGTGTGATTACAGAGAGGCCTGAACACAACAACGTCTTGACAAATACGTTCGTCACAACACAACATTATGGAGGTGTGGCATGACCTAAATTACAAACCTATAGCTTGCGTAGTGTTTAAAAAAAACAAAACAAAAAAAAACAACGTAATTTTCAGGGTATGAACTTGATTAGGAAATCTAGCTTGCATATTTATGACTCGTTAGAAACAAAACCATGTTAGCTACTCCTTAGTGTAAATGACTAACAGTAGCTCCCTGTTACACACTCACTAGCTTCTTGCTGTTGTGGTAACACTGAAAATACACACTTGCATAGGTATAGATCCCTTCAGTGTTTAGAAACAAAAAGAGATGTGTGTGTGTGTGCGACATGGTTGCAAAAAGACACGAGTAGCCTACCAACCTGTCATTACTTGGTTATAATCTGACTGAAGAATCTATCAAGACTTGTATTTAGGAATTGGATTGACATTAGCTAAAATGTTAGCCACTTATTATTATGGATTAGCATTACAAGACAGGGAGTGCTATTCAGCTAAACTAACACTTTCAAACTACAAGATCCTTATGTCTTGGCTCTCTGTCCGTAGCTAAATGATGTTAAGTGGTGGTCCAGCCTGCAGTGTTCGGAACCGTATTTATACTACAGAGAAAGTGAAAAGAGAACTGTGTTGTCTGTGGGCTCCTTGATGCTGATTACCACATCGAGGACATCAGCGTCGTGGCACTGAAAGCCGAAGTGCCCCCCAATCAGATGCCATAAACTCATTTGTTAGTTGAACAAAGTTAGCTAGCTAAACATGCAGGCAACTACAGGCAACTCCTCA
This sequence comes from Pangasius djambal, assembly GCA_022985145.1. NCBI lineage: Eukaryota > Metazoa > Chordata > Actinopteri > Siluriformes > Pangasiidae > Pangasius > Pangasius djambal. The sequence continues at coordinate 22,495,157 of CM040985.1, read as the reverse complement.
ATAAGAATGTGACCTTGCTGTCTAATGTTAGCTGGCTAGTTTCACGCTATAGATTTTAGGTGTGCTATGTAGGTTTGTTAAAGCAATATAAATTAACTGTGTTAGCAAACTTGCTAGTTATAAGACTGTTAAATTCTTTTTTAGCATGCCAAAGTCACTGATATGATAGTTAGCTAGAGGTTAGTTAGTTAGTTAGTTAATGGGTGCTGCAAAGACAAAGCTCCTCAGACCAGTTATTCCTCCTAATTGCCTGTGTGTGTCCCAAATCATTCAGGTTCTTATTAGAACTTCAGTCATCCCAAATGCTGGAACCTGTTGTAACGAGACGTCCCGATAGATGTTCTTTTCAAGTCCATTTGGTGTAGTTTCAGTCTGGCCAAGTTATTCCTGAAATGGCTGCAAGCACAGAGATGTTTTACAAATGTAACATTCGAATAATTGTTGCTTATAGCAAGAGGTCATCACTGTTTAGTGTCTCATTGTATTGTCAGTCTCATGCAAAGTGCTAAATTGCAGGTTAGCAAGCAGGCTATTACGTAGTTACAGAGTAGGCTGAAATAGTGCAAAGTTCTCTTTTCTAGCATGACATCATTGTGACAGATTTTATATGACTGCTAGAAACAGCACGTTATTCTACATTTCCTTTATGACTTTATGATTGTGTCTAGCGGTCCAGAGCAGTGGAGAGATTATTCATTATTTGATGTGGCCTCTGGCAGAAAGCAGATTTTGAGCATTTTAATACCTTGAACATGTAGAATCTAGAATATATATTTACTGAATATTTTATCTCTACAGAATATTTTATAAATATTCAAAAATAACAGACTCCTCTAGGCAGAGTCATGGTTGTGCCATATGCTTTATATTTTTTAATAATGGGTAGGATTTTTTAAAATGTATTTATTTTTTAGTGACTTTTCTAAAACTTTGTCCTGGATTTGTTTTGATAGCTTCTTGGTCTTCATGATGCTATTTGTTTAGGTATGTTCTTTGAAGCCTTCCAGGAACAGTTGTGTTCATGGTGAGGTGAAGTGAGGGGGTGGATACTTATGCAAGGCACTGTAGATATCAATCAAGAAACTTTTGTATTGCAGTATAATCCACGTACAGTCATTCTATAAGTAGCCAAAGTTTTACCTCTTACTGCTATCCCTTTTTTTTTTTTTTTTTTTTTATAAACAAGTGGAAAATGTGTCCCTCTTGCATCATCATAATTTAAACTGACCCAAAACCAGGCCATCAGCCCCTGTGTGAGTGCTTTGCGGTTTAAACGCAGTGTGTATTCGGCAGCGCAGGCCTGGGGGGCAGAGATAAAGCTAGATAATTAGCAGCCTGACAGCGCTCTTCAGCGCCAAGCTAACAGCTCAACACATGACCCGCCAAAATGGATTTCACACTCCCGTGCCTTTTGTCTTCCTCATGCTACAAATGAGACGGAGTGAGCATGTGCATACAGCTGCTCAGGTTTTTGCGCATGCTCTTACACATTCACCTCATTCCATTTCTGACTGTTACAGTGTAGTAATCTGATGACAGAGGCACGCAGGCTGTCTGCTTTATGAAATGCCATTTGAAATGCAAAGTCATTTTCCACTTGGCTGCGGAGATGATGAAAAGAATCTCATTGCTTTTATTATTTTAAATTATTTCATGATAGAAATTTGGGGATTTGGTGAACAGACTGTCGACGGGTCTTCCATCAAATGCATGACAATGCGCTCCCGTGGTGCATCTTTTAGTGCTCCTTGTGAAACCAGTCTTCTACTGTTCTATCATGACATTTGTGTCGTACAGATGACGAGTGTGTCACTTTGGGCTCAAGAGTCTTCACACGCCGACGGAAAGAGGTTTTACACTGTGCCATTTCAGCAGTCTTTTAAGATTTTTACTTGTCACACTATATGAGGTGATCCGAATAAAATCTTAGCCAAATTGCCACTGGTCATTGCCACTACCGTATTTGTAGTTGTCTTGTGAGTTTCAAGTACTCCTACGCCATCCTGTTAGCAGGCACACTTTGAGATTTTATTCAGAATTTTTTCACACTGCCAGAACATTGTCATTGGCTGCCTTTTGTCGAAGTGACGCTAAGTTGTCTGCCAGTGAGAACGTCACATTATGAGTTCTAAGACCTGGGCTAAAAATTGTAGAGTGTAAAGCCTGCTTAGAATGTGAGAGACAGTTTCTGGTGGAATGGTGTCCAGTGATGGGGATGTGAAATTTTTTAAAATAATGATCACAATGCTGTTGCCACTTTGTTTTGGATTGCAGTCTCTGAGTGCAGCTTGTCTCTTTGGCTTAGCTTCAGCAGTCTGTCATTTGGGAGGAGGCTGTATAGAAGGTCATCAAACTGGGTTACACACACACACACACACACACACACACACGAGTCCTTTTTCAGGCCAGTGATCATCTAACCCTCAGTAGCTGCTTCTTTAAATCAATGCTGAGGAGTGACAGGGGACCAACAGTCAGACAAACACTACGACCACACACACACACACACACACATGCACACACATTCAGTCATTCTTTCAGTGGCACATACACTCCATTTATTTTATTCACCTAAAGTCTCTTAGTCTCTTACTCCTGTGTGACCATCACTGCACTCCTACTTTTGCTCTCCCTTCCCCCTATATCTCTGATTTCAAGTTAAAGAGAGACTAGAAGAAGAAGACTTTGTATGTTCCATATACAGTTCCCTCCAGGGAAATTCTTTTCTTTGCATATCCCAGTTATTAGAAAGTAGAGATGATGGAGATCTTTAATCTTAGGGAAAAAAAAAAAAAAAAAAACTAACACAGGATAAATGCTTTTTTATGTGAGATGGGAAATAAAATCATGAACATTTCAGTATTTCCTGCACAAGAGAAAGTTATGTGGAGTCCGTAATCCCTATCTAATGAGAAAATAACAAAAGCTGATTAGAGTGAGTTAAAAAAAAATAAATAAATAAATTTTATTCCCTTAAAATCTCCAACTATCAATATATTGTAATTTCCCCTCTTTTATTTTAACTTCACTTTCTCCATTTTTTATTTCAGAATTTTTAGCCATTTATATATTTCCTGTTTTACTCATGTAATGTTTCCTAATCTCCTCTCCACTTATATGATATTGAGAGAGGCGTGTGCACACCTATCCAGGCTTTTGAGTGCTCCAGGGGGTTTGGTTCTGACCCTGAATGTAGACTAGAGCGATTGAAAGTCTCTGAGGTAACTCTAACTCAGCAAACAGCGCACCATAATTTACAGACAACACCATAAATCTTTTCAGAAATGTCTTCAAACAGATTCAAAATGTCATGAAATGATAAACTCGTAACCTTAATGGGACAGTATGGGTAATTATTTTCCTTAAAATACATTTTGAAATACAAATTGATACTGACACTGTTAATTTGCAATAGGTTTGCAATTCCTCACAGGGTTTATAAAAAAAAAAAAACAGATGGCCTTTTATGACTTTTGCACGAACGAGTGTTGCCTCCTGAGTGTGATAACTAAATAGTGATTAATATTGCACTTTAATACACTATATGGCCAAAAGTATGTGAACATCTGACGATCACGCCCATATGTGGTTCTTCCTCAAACTGTTGCCACAAAGTTGAAAGTACACAATTGTATAGAATGTCTCTGTATGCTGTAACATTACAGTTTCCCTTCACTGACACTAAGAGGCTCAAACCTGTTCCAGCATGACGATGCCCCTGTGCACAAAGCGAGCTCCATGAAGACATGGTGTGTGAAGGTTGGAGTGGAAGAACTCGAGTGTCCTGCACAGAGCCCTGACCTCAACCCCACTGAACACCTTTGGGATGAACTGGAACACCGAATGAACCCCAGACCTCCTCACCAACATCAGTGCCTGATCTCACTAATGCTCTTGTAGCTGAATGAACACTAATCCCCACAGCCACGCTCCAAAATCTAGTGGAAAGCCTTCGCACTGGAACTTATTATGGCAGCAAAGGGAGACTAAATCGGGAATGGCATGTTCAACAAGCACATATGGGTGTGTGCACAGTTTGGTAATGTCAGGTGTCTACGTACTTTTGGCCATATAGTGTATTTACTGTACCTATTCTGTTCACTGCTTAATAGCACCTTAACATCATTACTGGTCTTTATATAGATTTAGACAGACATAGACTCTGTATCGAGAACACTGAATCTATTTCAGTTCGAACAGATTTGGCTTTAACTGTGGCTCTACAGCTCGCATGCAATAAGACCGATTGTGCTTTCGTGCAGTGCTTTGCTGTACAGCAATTAATAAAACAGTTTGGTGCCCTTTTTCACAAATGATCTGTATGAAGTAGAGCTTGTTTTTGTAA